>CAUYLG010044745.1:0-18541 GCA_963573385.1 Cacajao melanocephalus
TACCTGACTTCAAACTATACTACAAGGCTACAGTAACCAAAACAGCATGGTACTGGTACCAAAACAGATATATAGACCAATGGAACAGAACAGAGACCTCAGAAATAATGTCACACATCTACAACCATCTGATCTTTGACAAACCTGACGAAAACAATCAATGAGGATAGGATTCCCTATTTAAGAAATGGTGCTGGGAAAACTGACTAGCCAATGCAGAAAACTGAAACTGGAACATTTCCTTACACCTTATACAAAAATTAACTCATGATGAATTAAAGACTTAAATATAAGACCTAAAACCATAAAAACCCTAGAAGAAACCATAGGCAATATTATTCAGGACATAGGCATGGGCAAAGATTTCATGACTAAAACACAAAAAGCAATGGCAACAAAAGCCAAAATTGACAAATGGGATCTGATTAAACTAAAGAGCTTCTGCACAGCAAAAGAAACTGTCATCAGAGTGAACAGGCAACCGACAGAATGGGAGAAAATATTTGCAGTCTATCCATCTGAGAAAAGGCTAATATCTAGTATCTATAAGGAACATAAACAAATTTACAAGAAAAAAAAACCCCATCAAAAAGTGGGCAAAGGATATGAATAGACACTTCTCAAAAGAAGATATTTATGCAGCCAACAAACATGAAAAAAACTCATCATCACTGGTCATTAGAGAAATGCAAATCAAAACTACATTGAGATACCATCTCATGCCAGTTAGAATGATAATCATTAAAAAGTCAGGAAACAACAGATGCTGGAGAGGATGTGGAGAAATAGGAACACTTTCATACTGTTGGTGGGAGTGTACATTGGTTCAACCTTTGTAAAAGACAGTGTGGCAATTCCTCAAGGATCTAGAACCAAAAATACCATTTGACCCAGCAATCCCATTTCTGTGTATATGCCCAAAGGATTATACATCATTCTACTATAAAGACACATGCACATGTATGCAGCACTGTTCACAATAGCAAAGACTTGGAACCAACCCAGATCTCCAACCGTGATAGACTAGATAAAGAAAATATGGCACATATACGCCGTGGAATACTATGCAACCATAAAAAGGATGAATTCATATCCTTTGCAGGGACATGGATGAAGCTGGAAACTATCAAACTAACACAGGAACAGAAAACTAAACACCACATGTTCTCACTCATAAGTGGGAGTTGAACAATGAGAACATATGGGCACAGGGAGGGGAACATCACACACTGGGGAGGGATAGCATTAGGAGAAATACTTAATGGTAGACGAAAAGTTGATGGGTACAGTAAACCACCATGGCATATGTATACCTATGTTACAAACCTTCTTGTTCTGTACATGTATTCCAGAACTTAAAGTATAATTTTAAGAAAAAAAGAAAAAGAAAAGGAAAAGAAAAATAAAAAATCCTGTACTTCACAGCACCAATTAAAATTATACTTAAATTTGTATAAGTGTGATCAGTATCTGTCTTTTTCTGTCCATACTCCCCCTTAAACTATAAGCTCCATAAGGGCAAGAACTATACCATATAAACAAATTTTAAAAAAGAACTACACCATATGAGTACCTGGCACACAGCTATAACTCAATTACTTCAGCCGTATCAGATTAAAAAGAATTTATTTTATGTCTCAACAAAGCTCTGAGATAAAATGGTACTCCTCACATCACATCTTTTCTGGAAAAGCTAGTAAGAACATTTCTTTTTTTTTCTTTTTTTTTTTTATTGCATTTTAGGCTTTGGGGTACATGTGAAGAATACGCAGTAAGAACATTTCTTAAGCTCCTCCTAGTCTAAGATTTTTTAGGCCCTATTCTAAAATTTTTACATGGATTCTCATTTAATTCTCATGACAAACCCATAAAGTACATACCATGATTATTCCCATTTTACAGATGAGACATTTGAAGCAGAAAGGTTGTACAATTCTCTCAAGGTTATAGAGATGAATGGCAGAGATAAGATTCAAATCTAAGTAGCCTAGCCTAAAAGCCCATACTTTTATTCATTACACTATAACATCTTTTATTGAAGAAGACACCAAATTCTTGAGTACCAATGAATTTAGCCAAATAAAACAAATGATATGAAGACAAATTCAGAATTAGATATACAAGTCCCCAATTCTACAAGACGATTCAAAGATACTGTCACCACAAATCATTCCAATGTCTGATCCTTACTTTTATTTAAAACAACAGTCAAAACTAAAACCACATCTTCCTTTTCAATTGACAGACATAGATGGAGACTGAAACCCAAAACATTCTCACTTAAAAACATTTTCTTCTGCCACTGAATCCCTGATTTATAAAAACACAGACAGACTGTTTTTATATGCCAAGGCACCCAATCACCAAACTGGGCCAACAGAACTCCATATGTATTGCCTGGGTTTCCCGCTGGAAACAGCAGAAATGCATGAGGACTGCCACTGTCTCCATGGCTTTGTCTTTCTAGTTCTCCCTGTATAGGATGTAGGAAAATAATACATACCAAGTTTGAATGGGCCCTAAGTATTTATTCAAAAGAATACCAAAAACCAGTGCAAAGCATGTGACAGGGAAGATGGATCACTAGAGAAGAAGCAAGGAGAACAACTCAGATGATTAGAATCTGCCCAGCAGATGCTTCTAAGTCCCAAGCATTCAGTAGCATGCTTCCAAGATTACACCCAATCTTACCATAGCACCTGAGGGGTCTGTGACTCCTCCAGTTTATAAAGCCTTGTTGGTGCACCATGGAATGTGAAAGACCCTAAGAAATCTAAAATTAGAAAGGGAAAGTTTAACTCACCTTCCACTGCTCCTCGGGAAGCAGTTTCACGACCACCAGATCCCCATTTAAGGCTCTATTACGAGCAACGACCCCATCAATAAAAATGTCTCGATCACCATCCTAGGTTGAAAAAAGAAATAAAACAATAGCTTAAAAACACATAAAGCAAAAAAACTGAGATTGCATACTTTCATAACTGAAATAAGAAAATAGCAAGTTATTCTTAGGTTAACCTTTTTGTATTAAAGCAAAAATACGTTATAAAAAATACAGTATTTTTAATACTAAGTGAATTTTTTAAAGTATCAAGAAAGTATAAAAATAGAAGGTATGCAAGAGAACAGAAGAGGAACAACATATAATCTCCCCAAAGAAAACAAACTGAGGGCAGGAATAGCAATGGCTCTAGGATTTGGGCTCTCTAGGAAGAAACCAGCAAACTCATAATGCCCCTAAGAAAGTGGCAGAGATAATAAACTGTGGTTGTTTTTATGGAGACCTGAGTAGAAGGCAAAGAAGAGAAGTAAAGAGATGTAATAGGATATTCATCACGTGCTCTTTACACTCTACAGATCTTGTTGACTTGGAATCACTGTGAACTCCAGACCATGAACACAAGGTACAGACGCTTTCATCCTCACTCACTCATTCAGAAATAACCCACTTTAAACAATGTGGCTCCCCAGTGAACTCCCCAGGTGTCACCTTCCTGGCTTAAATAGGTACCAGAGTCTTCCTGGTAAGCCAAATTACTTTGTAATTTTAAATACACAAGATAGCTAAGGAAAAGCAGGTCTTCAGCAGCAGTCAGGGTCCCTGAGAAAATCAAATACTTTCAGAACGTTTCACCAACAAACATATACTCTTATCCTTCTATTCTCTACAAGTTTATATGATGTGCTCCTTTTCAGAGAATAAGAGAGAAGTAAAATATTATTTTTTCTTACAGGAGGTGACAGCAAGAGTCTGGAAAATCATCACTCAAAGTTTTTTTATAGGGACACAACATAGAAAAGATTTAACATAACATTCAATGGACTGAAGGCGATTACAATGACATTTTAGAAGTTAAAATTAATATCCCAAACTCACCAAACCAAAAAAAAAAAAATGGGGGGGGCAGCGGCAGATTCTAGTCACTCAGCGTTTTTTATGGTTTCCACTTACAAACCGTTAGAGATCTTCTAGAACAGTTTTGCTGCTCAATTTCCAGTTTAGCTATGGGTTGACAGCTGTGGCCTGCACTCTGCCAAAAACCGACCCCACCCTAGTCCCTGAGGAAAAGCTACTGTGTTAGCCACAAAACATGACTGTAGCTGACCTCTTGACAAGCTTCTCAGAGAGATCTGGAAAAGACAGCCAGTAAACAGAGAGTGAACAACTGAAATATGGCACATCATCATCAATTGCTGCCTTTTGCAATTCAAAAAGCAATGGGATCTCTCGGACCTCCTTGGAATGAAAAGTGGGCTGTTTGGAGGTCACCCTAACCCATACTCATGTGTCAAACATATGAAATGAAATGCCTCTATTATAAGCAGCTATTAACACCTTTTGGCAGCTCAGAGATTTCAGATTGACAGGATGATAGTACTGTCACCTTACTATCCCAAAAAAACAAGGAAAGCAGGGCTGAGTTGAACCTCAGACAACACAAAAATCTACAGCTACTGCATCACTATTCAGCTCTTCCTTGATTCATAGAGAAGACTGATCTGTCACTGAATCTCTTATTTTAAAGATACTAAGCTTGTGAACTGCTCAATATTAAAAGTATGAGTCATCCCATTTAACTACTTTTTAAGGCCAAAGATTTCAGTTCTTTGTTTGGATGCCAGAAGTCTTGTTCTAGCCATCAGAAAGAATAATAGATAATATATTTAAAAAAAAAAAAAGAAAAGAAGAAAGAAAGAAAAATAGAACATGAACATCCCTGGAGGAAAAATAAAGGAATTAGGGGGTGGGTGTGCATTAAGCAGACTAAAGACTTGGGGGATTGGGGGAAGGAGAACAACGCAAGTATGCCACGATGGTCACAGCATCCCTCACTGATGGACCAGAAATAAATTCCACCGCGGTACAAAGGATGCCTCCCATGACAAGATGCATTTAAAAGTTAAAGAGCATCTTAGACCTACATAATTCAGAATAGAAACTGTCCTTTTTTAAAATGACAGGTTTTTCCATCTGATCCATTTTCTCCTCTTTATCCTATCCCCAAATAGGATAAAAAGGCATGTCAATACTATCATTTTATCTTGGTTTGCTTCAAAGTCACATGATTTTACTCACAGTCTGTATTTCATTTTTATTGAGAACCTCAAAAAACTAGCAAGTACACGTAAGTTACTCATCCCATATACTTCAGTTGTGTCATGAAATGGAAAGCAGCTTTCTCTCAGTAGAAATTATAATGAACCTAAGTCAAGTTCCCCCAAAACAAGGTATCATTTTATACCTGATGACTAATTCACTGTTCTTTACCTGTGGACCTATGGAGATAGTTTAGCATAGCAAATGACATTGTGTAAATTCACAACCATTTTTAGAGTCAGTAAGAGCAAACCTAAATACTTTAATCAAATCTCTATTTTTGTCTCTCTAAAAACTTTAGAATGTGAGGAACTTTGGAGAATATTTCATCCATCCCATTTTACAAATAAGGAAACCACTGTATGTCTTATTGTCAAAGCAAAAGCCACATCTTCTTTAATATTTATTCCTGCCTTCATTCTCCTAGCTTAAGCAGGTAACATTTAGGCCCTAGTTCTGACATCCTCTTTCCTAGTCTATCTGTGGGCATTTTTCATCCCATATATTTTATGTTTGTCATAAAATGAAAATCAACTTTCTATCAGTAGAAGTCATAATGAACCTGAGTCAAGTTTGCAGTTCATAGAAGTTCACATTTGAGACAGACATGAACTATGTATACTCAGAAATCCAGACCACAGGTGGCTGCGGGCTTTATATATGAGTAATCTGTTGCCCCTATTATTGCCCTGAAGTGCTTTCTGAAAACTGAAGCAAAGGATGTAGAACTAGTCCCATGTCCAAAACTATAGAGTGTCTACAATCACTTGCAATCGGGCCCTGATTGTTGTTTTTATGATCTATTCTTAATTACCTAGAGGTGGGGCCGGGCATGGTGGCTCACACCTGTAATCCCAGCACTTTAGGGGCTGAGGCAGGCAAATCACAAGGTCAAGAGATCGAGACCATCCTGGCCAACATGGTGAAACCCCCATCTCTACTAAAAATACAAAAATTAGCTAGGCTTGGTGACACGCGTGTACAGTCCCAGCTACTCAGGAGGCTGAGGCAGGAGAATCGCTTGAACCCTGGAGGCAGAAGTTGCAGTGAGCCAAGATTGCACCACTGCACTACAGCCTGGTGACAGAGCAAGACTCCGTCTCAAAAAAAAAAAATTACCTAGAGGTGAATTGTTTTTCTCTCTCTAAGACAATATTACTCTAACAGGAGCCAAATAAAAGAATAAAAGAGGCATAGAAATAAGCCAATCCTAATACCACAACTGTCTAAAAGTTCCTAAATAGGACATACCAAGAATACAATTTTAAGTAGGAGAACAACTATGAGCTTTTAAAACATCACCAAATTTTGCTTTTGCTTCTAAGCTTTCTTTAACAAACCAGGTTAGGCCATGGAGATATATCATTTGCAGATGTAAATTACATGAATTTAGCTTGCAAGATCCATAGGACCTCTGTTCTGCCCTGCTCCAGCCACACCCCTCCCAATCAGACAAGGAGTTTACAGGCCAAATGGATGTGCTTCCCTAAAATAACCAGCCCCAAGCCCACCTCCAGGATAAATACAGGCACTTTCCCACCACCAGTGGCACCCCCTCAGTGTGGAGGCTGGCTAAAGAGCAGATATTTCTAATGGGTATGGACATAGCTTAGATATGTGGGACAGGAATGTCCACATTTGCGCATGAAAGGGCCCTCATTGAATGCAGGGGAGTCACAAGGGGACAGGAAACTAGCATTGAGAAGGGAAGAGGGGCAACTCAGAGGTGGAGCCATGTTTCAGCATGGATCCACAAGAAATCTGAGAATTCTACATTTGAACCCAGATATATGGAGGTGTATTTGGTAAGGAATAGACTTTGTCTATTCCTACATGGAATATATGGCATAATATATTTTATCTGATGATTAGTTTGATGTCTAACTTTTCAGTATTTGATTTAAGGTATATATGCCTTCTTTTCTACCTCTGTCCTAGGTCCCACACTTGCTAGGAGCCAACCCAATACGGATTTAACTTAAGGAAATTGACTATCATGTAATCAGGGAAGAGAGGAAGCAGCAAAATTTTCAAACTGCTGTAGTTCCCCTTATCATTCCCATCAATAAGAGCAAACTTCAGCACGCACAAGAGACAAGAGGTCTGAAATCTACCCAGTTCCCAGCTGCCTCTCAGGATGAACTTACTACACGGAGTGCTATTTTCATGCTTAAAAAATCTGTGTCTTTCATACATGAGGTCTCCTAATACAATCAAGTTCCTTCAACTGGTATATTCTTGAAGAAAGTCATTCTTTCTAATGGGAAAAAAAATTGGTTATGCAGGACTTATGAGAGATGGTGTATCCGTCTCCAACACAGCACCTTCCTAAGAGATTTTCATGGGTAGTTTTTACGATTCCTGGATGTAAATTTAACCTTACGAGCAAACTCTGGAATCTAATACATATGTAAACTGCACTTCCAGTGTGTGAGAGAACTGCTCTTGCAGCCAAGTTACCACCTCAAAGCAGACCATCAATTCTACAGTCCAATTTTACAACTCAAGTTCCAGGGGCAAGACATATGCCATCTTCTCTCACAGGAACAGAATATTACTGAGAGAGAGAGTAATGCGAATGTCAATGATACCTTTTATCTAATTCAATGGGCAAGACTTGAACTTGGATGCAATGTGAGTCCCTGGATTTCAGAAGGCAGGGGAATTGCTTGAGAATAGGTCATAAGGTTATGGTAACAATAACAATAATACCAGTTGAGCACATAAAATCTGAAATGTTCCAAAATATAAAACGTTTTGGGCACTGACATGACATTCAAAGGAAATGCTCACTGGAGCATTTTGGATTTCAGTCTAAGTATATAATGTAAATATTCCAAAATCAAAAAAAAAAAATGTAAATCTGAAATATTTCTGGTCCACGTGTTTCAAATAAGGGATGCTCAGTCTGTAATAACAACATTTATAAAGTACATGACTGAACTCATATTCTCACAGACCTTACTGTCATTTAACATAATAAAATATGTTAACTGAAATATATGTATTCCATTTCCTCATCTATAAGCATAAGTTTGGTCTCTTTTATTGTGAAAAATCTACGATTCTATAGCTATTCTATTTATGGTATTCTGGAAAAGTCAGGTCAGGAATTTAACAATATTGCTCTCCCAGCTTGGCTCAGTCAAACCTTCTCTAGAGAACTGCTGCTAACTATATGTCAGTGTGAACTTGATTTAAATGGAAAGAGTTTCTTAAAACGAGTCATAAATGTAAGAAAGAGTCTAAAGACCCAACAGGAAAGAGCCTTGTACAAAGTTCTATCACCTGCATGAAAGTGAAGTGAGAAATTCTGACCCCCAAAATAAAAAGCATTACACGTTATTTTTGGACAAATGTTCAGATTAGCTCATGTAGTAGATCCAAAGTAGATAGCATATTTGTTTAGGAAAGATTAACTTAAATCAGTGGAAAAAACCATAAACCCTTTTAAGCCATAAACCAAGGGCTTCCAATTACACAAACTGGTGGGTAGTCTGCCTGGGTACAGCTGCTCTCTGCAGCCTTGTAACAAATGCCATCTCTTTCATTTGGCATGTGATTTTAAGAGTGGCAGAAGGGGTTGTTAACCAAAAGAAAATTCTGTTTATTTAAATCTGAAACAAATCCTTGCCCATCCTCAATTTTGTTTTACTACTCTGCTTTTTAGTTAGAATATATGATTTCAGTTTCAGAGCACATCTAAAAAATTAAATGTGACATTAAATTATTATAAAGTTATTGAACTTACCGGGGAAGGAATGAAGGCTTCATGAAACTTCTTTGGATTAATTCTCAATATACCCTTTAAAACAAAAAATAAAGTTTGTGAAAATCTAGCTATTTATGATTTTTCCATATGTATGTTATCCTCCAATAAAAAGTTTTAAAATTAAACAGTTCAATTTAGAAAACAAGTTAGATGTATAAGAACTATTCATTAAATGCAGAAAACACAATTTCTGTTGATATCTGAAATAGAAGGTTCCATCAAAAGCAGAAAGCTTACACTGGCACCTTGCTGTGAACAGGCAAAAGTGAGAAACAACAGAGCTTGGCAGGGAGTGGGAAAGTGACAACTGTTAGGATTTTAGGTGCCCCTATATGCTGGTCTTCAAATTTAAACCTTGACTTTACAAATAAGATTACCTGGAGATCATGCCTCACTATACAAAGGCCTTTTTTATTCTCCCAGTTCCAAGACCTTTCCACAATTATTTGTTTCCATGACAATTTTCAAACTGATACAGGTTGATTTCCAACCTGGATACTGAGCCTCAAGAAACTGGATGCATTATTTTTTACCCTGGCCCCTCTGCAGAGCTGAATGAGTCAATAATTCAAAATGGTCCATAACCAGCTCTTAATGCAAACTGGAATCCTGGCTCCAACAGCCAGGCCACCCAGTCTGCCTTCAACTTCATGTTATTCCAGCACCAAATCAGGGTCTGCTTCTATTTACACACAGGGGTGCAGGTGGGGGCCTCTTCAATAGCAGTTCAGTATTTCAGGCTCTTGCAGGAAGCTGTAACGCTCCCCAGGTTCCAGCTGTAGTCTCAGGCCACTGGAACACATGGATGGAAGCAGTTATTTTTCTAACAGCCAGACTCAAAGGATATCTTGAGAAAGTATTTTAAATAACATTCCCCCCTAAAACATTTAAAGACTCAAAGATACATAATTAACAAAACAGGCAAGGGCATAAAGCAGAAAATAATTTCTTTCTGTGCTGTACCAAAGTTAAACTACAAATGTCCACACCACAGTTTATAATATCATGAACATTCAAATAGACTACTACAAATGATCATTCAGTCCTTAATTCAATAATTAATTGTTGAGTACTGACTATATTCAAGACCCCAAGACACACTGATGGGAAAGATAATGATTAACTAAGCTCAGCCCCTATTTTAAAGGAAAACATAAAGCAGAGGTACAGCTTACTTTCATAGCGGGGACACCAGAAGAGGCTTCAGAGATGGTGTCTGATCTAATCCTTTACAGAAGAGCAAACTTTGCAAATAAATCAGATGAGGAGTAGAGTAGAGGACACTGTTAGCAAAGGTGGTTAAGAGGGCACTCATTAACTCTTCTCCATTGTGCAATAACTCTGCCTAGCATAGAAGAGGGAGGGACCAGGAGATAAGGTTGGCAAAGCTCTCCAAGGCCAGTCCCTTGTTAAGAGTGTCACGGTAAATCTACTTGTAGAACAGCTGTTTCTTGTTGAGGGAAAGAGGGGGAAAACTTACATTTATTCTAAATATTCATCCACTCACTCGACAAATATTTCCTAACGAATAGCATGGCAGGCACCATGTCAAGTGATGGGGGAGACTAACAACAGACAGTCTCTACCTTCACAGAGCTTACAGTCTGGTGAGGGGAAGAGATTCCAAACAAATGAAAGTCAATTCATTGAAATTAAATGTTTAAAAATTTCATTTTCTGATTCCAGATGCTTTTCTCCAGCCTAAGTTTTTTTTTCAACTCCTGTTCTTCTATCATCCCTTGTAGCTCAGCATATGAAGAAGTACAGAGATGACAATGCCTCTAGCTTTGAAAATGCTTTTAATTGCAGGGCAGTCAGGCCAGGCTAGGCCCAGGGAAGAGACAGGTTACTCAGGGCTGCATCCAGGCTCTATTTAAAAGAAAAGATATTAAAAAGACCTTGAAGATTTTACCCTTGATTCCCTATCCCAAACTTCCTGATATATACAAAAGCACCACAAGGAAAAATAGAAACCTTGGTCCACAACAGCATTTGTGAATTTGACTGGAGCATAACTCTGAAGAACTGAACCTCAGAAACAGATCCATTGAGAGAATCCAGATCACACTAAGAAAAAAGAACCCACAGAGCTCCGCAGCAGACCAAAGTTGTTCCTATAGCCTGACACAAGCAACTGGCAGTAATGTCTGTCAAAAAAAAAAAAAGGTATTTTATAACTAAAGGATACTTCTCACAGATGTCTTGTCTTAGTCACCTAAAAAAGTCCACGACTTTCATTTCTATAGCCATCCCCGAACCTGACCCAATCGTCTATCTCCCATCTTCTTCCTAAAGCACTTCCTTAGGCCTGGAACTTGATCAGTGAGGATCCTATATCCTCTATCTCTTCTCTGGATGCTCCTGATTCTTCACCTCAATTAAAACCTGGCTGTTCTCTGATGTTATTGCTTCCCTTGAGTGCTCTCAAAGGGAGCCTATTTTATCTCTCATACCCCATGTATCTCAGGGACCAGGGGTGGAAAGTCTCTTTGCTTCCCCATCATGGCTTTAAAAGTACTTTTTCCTCCACTCTTTTTCAAAAATCCCAGACCCTTTGAAATTCATGTCATTAGCACCTCCTTGGTGCTGTCTTCTTCAAACTTTCAGGTGGGTCAAAGCTCTAATTCACTAACATTTTGACTGGCAGCTCACTGCCTTCCTCTCTATCCCCACTCCCATATATATTCGAGACTTCACACCCAGATTGAGGACCAAGCAACCCTAGCCTGTCACTCTAACTGCCATTTGCTCCCCTGCTCCACCTACTCTCTCGCATGTTCACAGCCTGGATCCCATCAGCACTACTAATGATGCTATCCCCTGACCAAAAAAAAAGAAAAAAATTCAAATATCACACTTTCCAATGGCAATCTTTGTCTACTTACGGTAGAAACCCCACTTCAACAATTATTCAATTTCACTAAGATCTCCAACCCAAAGCCGTGACCACATTTTTCATTCATTGTCCTCCTACTCTGTTTACTCCCTTCTCTGGCCACCTGACTGCCATGGCCTGTCATTACCTCTTAACCTTGCAAATCCTGAACGAACCGCTTACTCTGATATTCAACTAGCAAAGACCCCCTCTCAACAAACCCCAACTGTCTTCTTTCTCCCTTCCTATACCCAAGCAGCTGAACAGAACCATAGAAAAACACCACACAACTGGGCTAAATCAGTCTAACTGGGAATTGCAAACATACGGTATTTGGCTTGAGAGTCCTTAAAACTGAGGAATTTCACACATATAAAATACCTATTTCCAGATTTTCATGAAAAATCATAAGATCTAACAGCTTTGGACAGGGTTCTCCAAATGGCACCAATCACCTAACCTGAATAACAGATGCTCCTTCTATGGTAATAAAAACAAAACTCAAGTGCCACTTACGCAGGTATACGACATGCCACACATTCTTTTAAGAACTTTATATCGATCAGCTAACTTAACCCTTACAACAATCCTACGAGGTAGATACCATTATTCTTGTTTTTACAGATGAGGAAACTGAGGCACTGAAAGGTTAAGAAAACTGCCTGCTTTCACATAACTTTCAAGGCCAGACAGTCTGGCTCCAGAGTCCGTGCTCTCAACCACTGTGAACAGTCTCTCTGTTTGCCACAGTCAGCACCAGGGCCTCTTCACTCATGCATGCCAGCTGTCCCTCTCACCCAAAAACTCAGCACCACATTCCAACGCTTGCTCTTCTCTGTCTTGGTTAATAGCAACATCATCCAGCCAGCTGCTCAACTCAAAAATTCAGCAGGCATCAGGGATGCCTCCCTCGGCCTCACCTTCCATATCTAATCATGTCACATCAGTTCTAGCCCCACATCCATCCATCCACTTTTCTCCATCTTCACTGCCACCTTCTTGTTCTCATCTCCATGTTTTCTGACCTAGTTTACTTTGATAGCTTCCTGAGTGGACTCTCAGCTTCCACTCTAGTCTATTCATCTCACAATTCCCAAAAAGACATGTTCAAAGCATGAAACAGATTATTTTCTTCCCCTGCTTAACAGCATTCAGTGACTTCCTGCTGCTCTTTGAACAAAATCCAATTCTCCAGCACAGCCTGAAGACCCTACACGACTTGGCTGCTGCCTAACTCTCCACTTGTCCCATAATAGAACTCCCTTTGCTCACAACGTTCCAACAGGCTTCCTTCTCAGTTCTCAAAACACCAAGCCTTCTTCGGCTTGCTGCTGTCCTACTAGTTGAGCTCTCCACCTATGTTCTTTTCCTAATTCTTCAAATGGCTAATTCATTCTCATCTCAGATACCTCACAGAGAGATCACCTCGTCACAGAGGCTTTCCCTAATCACTCTACTAAAGAAGCTCTCTCTAATTATTCTCTCTCGCCTTTCTCATTTCCTTATTAGCAATGATCACAGTCTATGATTTCTTGTCTTTTTCTTTAGCTGTTTTTGCCTACCTTTCCAGTGACTTGCCTATCTTGCTCACTGGTATATGCTTGGCACTGAGTAAGAAGTCAAGAAACATTTGCTGCACTAATTAATTAATGCCTGCAGAGCTATAGTTCTCTCCTCACCCCCAGTATTAATGTTATGATTACCATCTCTCCCATCTAAGTGACTGGGCATTCCGCTATAACATCACATCTATTCCCTTCATCTTTAATTCATCCCCAAGTATTCTCCAGCTGATTTTACTTTTTGTTTGTTTGTTTGTTTGAGACAGGGTCTCACTCTGTTGCCCAGGCTAGAGACCAGGCATGATCATGGCTTACCACAGCCTCCAACTCCAGGGCTCAAACGACCCTCCTGCCTCACCCTCCCCAGTAGCTAGGACTACAGGTGCACACCACCATGCCTAACTGATTTTTATTTTGTAGAGATAAGTCTCACTATGTTCCCCAGGCTGGTCTTAAACTTCTGGCCTCAAGCAATCCTCCCACCTCGGCCTTCCAAAGTGCTGGGATTACAGGTGTGAGCCACCACACCCTGCCTGATTTCACTCTTAACAAATGGTGGAGATCCTAGAAACTAGCTCATCCTGTCCTCTATCTTCCTGTACTAGGATTTTTTTTTAGAGCGCCAATAACAACTTCACACCAATATTCTATTCTAAGAGAAACTCCGACATCATGCCTCAGGCAGCTCTGGGGCCTTAGCCTGAACTTCCTTTAGCCAAAGCATCATTTGGGATCTGAAACAGCCAATTCTACCATCTTCATACCCATGTCAACTTGATCATCACCCCAAACTGGAGCCCCTTCCAGGCTTGTCTATCCTCTACTCTTATCTCTCCCAACATCTCGGATAACAACCTCTCAGTACTCTACCTATGAAGAGAGAAATAAAATACATTTCTTGATGTGAGAATTTATTTTTGTAACTTCAAAACTACACATGCATGATCATGTGTTATTGTTACTGTCAGTTTCAAACACTGGAAAGAGGACTATGGTCTCCTGTTCCCACATAGGAAAAAATACTAATGAAATGTCAAAGTATTAGTTAAGGTATTGAAAACAAAATAAAAATATTCTACCCTTATTTTTTTTTAATCGCCCTACTATCTCTCAATACAAGGTTTCTTCTCTGGATGGGGAGGAAAAAAAAAAGAGGTCAAAAGAGATGAGTTTGAATACAAAAGTTAACAAAAGTTTCTAAGTATCTCTAATATACTTAAGTTTCTCCATCAGCATTAAAACATCCTTTGCCTCGCCTTTTACCTTACCCAGCACGGCCAGCACACGTAAAGTTTATATCAAGCAGCAGATGGACTCTGTTTCTCTGTCTATGAAAATCTTATTTACAGTGTTGTGTATTTCACACGGTGACCTCATATCTGGAACCCATTCCTTTCCCCATCTGCAAAGAACAACTGTTCTCATATGTGGTGGGGGGAGGCCCTGGCTGCAGAGTCTCATGATGTCACAGGCCAGGAGGAATCACTTACAAACTCCTGGGAATTAGAGTTGTTATACTGATCAGATTTTTGTTTTGTTTTGTTTTGTTTGAGTATCAGCAACTAGTTGCTTCAAATGCAAAAATTAAAAGGGAGCTGAAGCTAATAGCATTGCAGAAAACACTGTCCTCTCCTTATCACTATAGAGGTATAATTCTATAGCCAAAATTCTAGGCTATTTTTCTTTCAAGTTCTAACGACTGAGATTCCCCCAGCTCTTCTTCAAAAGACAGTAAGTATCTGGATCTTCTATTCAGTCACTAAGTAAATATTTATTCAATACAAATGTATTAAGCATCAGTCAAATGCCAGGCACCAAGCTAACTGCTGGAATAAGACATGACCCTGCTATCAAGGACACGAACAATCTATTTGGGGGAAACATAAAAGCCAAGAAATGGTAGTAAGTTTAGAATAAAGGAAAAACAAAAAAGTCAACTACAAGAAAGCAGTAAAATTAAAAGTAGAATTTTAATTCTACTTGGAGAATTAAAATGAGGCTTCTCAAAGTGGGTAACATTTAAGCAGGGACTTAAAAGGTAAGTGTGTTACGTCAAGAAAGTGGGAGAAAGCATTCCAAGCACCAGGAACAGCATGTACAAAGTCACAGACATTAAGGAGCACAGTTTTTAGATGAAAAGCCTGGTAGCTCAGGGTGAATAGAGGAGAGTGTTCCTGGAGGAGAGTGCAGGAGGATGAGAATGAGAAGGCACAATGGGTCCTCCTATGTGAAACAAGAGGAGGGCCAAGAAACTTACAGATAAAATGGTGTTTGGGATATGGGCTGAACGATGAAGAGCAAATGAATGGATTAACGAATGGACTAATGTCCAAATGCAGCTTCATCTCTCCTAAAAGAGGGCTTTTCAAATAAATCCAGGGAAAGCTTTTTAAAAATAAATAAATAAACAAACACCAATAGGGCTGGGTGTGGTGGCTCAGGCCTGTTAATCCCAGCACTTTGGGAGGCTGAGGCGAGAGGATCACTTGAGATCAGGAGTTCAAGACTAGCCTGGCCAACATGGGGAAACCCCGTGTCTACTAAAAATACAAAAATTAGCTGGGCATGATGGCACACCTAATTTTTACCTCCTGTAATCCCAGCTACTTGGAGGCTGAGGCACGAGAATCACTTGAACCCAGTAGGCAGAGATTGCAATGACCCAAGACTGCGCCACTACACTCCAGCTCAGGCAACAGAGCAAGGCTTTCTCAATAAATAAATAAATAAATAAATAAAACCACCAATAGTACTACCAGAATCAGAAAAATCAACTCATTTCTTAAAAACAGTTTCCTAGTCAAAAGTCTACATCGATCACATGTGCACTCAACCACAGGTAAATACAGAAAGGTAAAGATACATAAATATATAGTGAGAGAGAGACAAAAAGAAAGAGAAGATGACAGTATCTATAAATTGGTTGGATCTTCAGCAAAAAACACAAATACAGAAGCTGGGCTCTCAGAATAAGAGAAAATGGAACACAGCATTTTCAAGTGAGCCAGGTAGCACATGGCAATATCTTTATACTAATGAAAATATTATGAAATAGACTTAATTCACAGAATATGTGGCCCTGCCTCCCTCTCCAGCCTACTACCTGCCTGATGGTTTATGCCCAAGAAGGCCTAAGCTGCCATACTCCATGTTGTTTCACAAGTTCACGTTTTTGTTAGCACCGCTGCCTCTCCATACCTCCCACACACATATCACTCACCTGATAGGCCCAAACTAGTCATCCTTCAATATCTACCATGAGGGTCACCCATATAGGAAGCCTCTCCAGAACCTCATCCTACACAGTTTCCTAGTTTCCCCCCAATATTTTGCCACACACCCTGGCCACCCTTTTATCTGAGCACTTGCCATTTGATCCCCAAATCATCTGTTCACATGACTGCCTCCCAGCACTGGCTGCAAGGTAAGTACAGAAAGGCAGTCTTGTCTACCTCCATCTCAAAGGCACCCATGCTGCACACTCCTAACCATAACTGTTCCTGGCTGACAACGGATACTCAAACATTTGTTCAGCCAAACCACTGAACTAGCTTGTAAACATAGTTTATAAACTATAAAGCATTCAACAAATATTGTCTATTGTTGTTTGCTGCTTCCTTTCCAACCTCATCCATTTTTCATCATTCAGCATCCACATGCTCCAGAAAAACCAAACTATTCAATGTTTCATATATCCAAACCCAATTTCTCATTTTTATTGTAGTAACTCACACTGGTTCCTCCATTTGTAAAGCTCTCTCTTATCTTCACTTATTCAAACTGCACCAATCCATGGCCTGGTTCAAATACATCACTTCCAATAAAGCATCTAATGGGAAATAGTGGCTCCCTCCTCTCAAATCTCAGAGCACTCTGCCTGTTCCCGTCTTGTGGTGCTTATTACCTCTAAATGTACTGTAGTTCTAAGAAGTACCTGTTACCTCATCATCTCTGTTATGCCATCATAACAGCACTACACCTGTTACATCATCATCTCTCTGAAAGCATATAGCACAGAAAAGGAAATAGTTTAATAGATTGTTTTGGATTTCACATATTCAGGGAATAGCCTTCCAGTAGATTTTAAGCACCTGGATGAGTGTGCCTCTCTTCAAGCCTTCCGAAACATCCTCCTTGGACATGTAAGTTTCAAACATGCTCTTTTTCTTCCCTCGCGTGGACTTGTTCTTTGACTTTTTGTCACCTGGTGAAGCACCAATGTCATGTGGGCCAGCCACAGCAGACACACCTAGAAACATGAGGCAGCAATCAACTCTTTCCTCAAACATCTGTGTATTTTTAAAACTGGAGCTATTATACCTTTTTTAAATTATTATTTAAAGAGATCAACAAGAGACCGAAACACCCTGATGATGATTTTGTACAATCACAAAAAAGGAAAGCGTGGCTAAGAAAACATGAATAAAATGTAAACAGATGAGACTTGAGTTTTAAATCGGCAAAACAACATGCATGGAACATAATCTGAATAATGAGTTCAGTATCCTTTGCTGTTCATAGACACAAACTTTTTAAAAATACTAATTACTGAAAGATTGCCATTTTTCTAGAGGAAATTAAACAGCTGTACTTAATGTAACAATAAGTTAAGACAGCAAGAAACACATCTAATTCTCGAATAAATCACACAGGAGAATAATTAACAGGTCACTAAAAGAATTACAGTCGCCCTTAGCGGGCACAGTGGCTCACACCTGTAATCCCAGCACTTTGGGAGGCTGAGGCGGGTGGATCACGAGGTCAAATTTTAAGACTAGACTGGCCAATATGGTGAAACCCCGTCTCTACTAAAAAATACAAAAATTAGCTGGGCATGGTGGTTCGTGCCTGTAATCCCAGCTGCTTGGGAAGCTGAGGGAGGAGAAGTGCTTGAACCAGGACCCAAGAGGCGGAGGCTGCAGTGAGCTGAGATCGAGCCACTGCACTCCAGCCTGGGCTACAGAGCGAGACTCCCTCTCAAAAAAAAAAGAATTATAGTCGCCCTCAGTCCTAAAAGACACCTTCCACTTCACACCCATTCCACTTTTATTTCAGTTCTCCATTTACTCAGGAAGACTCCATTTTCCTTTTACTACCTGTGGGGGTCTCCAGGGGCCGGAGGTTCATTCTGTGGTCAGGATGGCTCATTATTGGCTCCAAGGTCAGTCTTCTCTTCAGATCCAGGGAAACCTCCACTGCTCAGCACAGAGTTCCCACCTTGAGCAGCTCTGCTG
>CAUYLG010044746.1:0-66111 GCA_963573385.1 Cacajao melanocephalus
CCAAAACCACCTCCGCGACCACCACCAAAGTTTCCAGAACCACTTCAACCCCTTTGGCTGGATGAAGCACTAGCCATCTCTTGCTTTGACAGGGCTTTCCTAACTTCACAGCGTGGCCATTCACAGTATGGTATTTCTGAAGGATAATCTTATCTACGGAGTCAAAGGTTACAAAGGCAAAGCCCCTTTTCTTGCCACTGCCTCTGTCAGTCATGATTTCAATCACTTCAATTTTTCCATACTGTTCAAAATAATCTCTTAGGTGATGTTCTTCAGTGTCTTCTTTAATGCCACCAACGAATATTTTTTTCACAGTTAAGTGGGCACCTGATCTTTGAGAATCTTCTCTTGAGACAGCTCTCTTTGGTTCCACAACTCTTCCATCCACTTTGTGTGGCCTTGCATTCATGGCTACATCCACCTTCTCCACAGTTGCATATGTGATGAACCCAAAGCCCCTGGAGCGCTTGGTGTTTGGATCTCTCATTACCACACAGTCTGTGAGCGTTCCCCATTGCTCAAAATGGCTCCTCAGGCTCTCATCAGTTGTTTCAAAGCTCAACCCTCCAACGAAGAGCTTCCTCAGCTGTTCCGGCTCTTTAGGGGACTCTAACTTAGACATGACCGCAGGGAGAAGAGAGACTTTAACGATGCTTCTTCAGCGGCGTCCACGGGCAGAAAGGAGCAAACTGACTAACGTTATCTCCTTGCATTATATTTCTATCTGCAGAGCTTTCCCTCCACACTTAGACATTTTAGGATCAGATACATTCCATTTCAGACATACTTCTGATATGATATACATAGTGTGGAACTGAACATTCAGACAATATTTTTTTAGAGAAATACACTCAGGTATTACAGTATTAACAGATGACATTGTGTTAGGTTACCCTGTGCTAGAATGGGAGACATCCTATTCATAAGAGAGGTTTTGTCAAGGAAGAAGTAGTTGTAGCTGTATTTCCCTAGCCAGGAACTGAGGGAATTAATTATAAAAGGTCTTACTTCTGAATGTGTACATACATATGATCCCTGGAGGTAGAAGGGACAATCATAAGGATTCTTAAGACAAAAGTCATACTTGATTAGATTTTTTATGTGGGTAAATAATTACCTGTAACAAGAGGATGCCATAATATCTACTTTTTCACAAAGCTTTGACCAAGTTTTGTGCTGAAAGTTTTCTCCCTAAATGGGGGGGAAAAGAGTGTGAGAGAAAAGTACTTCAGTTAAGAATAGATGCATTAGTTATCTATTGCTGCATAACAATGTTACTATAAACTTACTGACTTATAACAGCACACATTTATTATCTCGGTTTCTGTGAGTCAAGCATGCAAATACAGCTTAGCTGGGTTCTCTGTAAGACTAAAATCAAGATGTTGGCTAGGGCTGGATTCTTAACTGAGTTTGACTGGGGAAAGATCCACTTCCATGCGCACATGGTTATTGGCAGTATTTAGTTCTTTTTAGGATGACAGGCTAAGATTCTCAGTTTTTTGCTAGATGTTAGCTGGAGGCTGCCCTCAGTTTCCTTGCTACATGTCCTCTCCATAGGGAAGCTCACAACACAGCAGCTTGCCTATTTAAAGACAGCAAGAGAGAAAGCCTCTCAGCAAGGAGGTTGTTACAGTCCTAATTAACACAATCACTTGCATGTAACCAAGTATATCCTATCACCTTTCTGTATTTTATTGGTTAAAAGCAAGTCACAGTCACACACACACATACTCAAGGGAAGGGGATTACACAAGAGTGTGAAGGCCAGGGGGTAGAGAAACTGAGGCCCCCTAGAGTCTGTCCTACACAATAGAGAACTGGCTTAGGGATACAAATTAGGAAGAGGTGTCACAGTGGTGCCCAAAGTATCTGTGTTAGGACCATTTTAACTAATATTTTTCAAATGATTGGAGGAGAAGAAAAATAACAAGATTTCCCAGTTTTCCAACAGAAATAATTTTCTAAAGAGTGAAATGTGACAATGGGAATAAGCAAAGACTGGTCAATGGAAATCATGAGCAGTGGCAGTAGCAACATCATTGACAAGCGGCAAGTGGACTTATGTCTGAGAACCAAGACATGGAAGCAATAACTAGAGCTACACTACCGTCTTGGTGGAGTCAAAGGGCAAGACAAGGTACCTCCCTTCAGCAGCATCAGTGACTGGGAGCATTCAGGAAATGCTACCCAGTAGAGTTTAACAATAGCAGAGAAAAACATGCTGGCCAACCCTGCAACAAAAGGAAAGTGGGTACATGGTAAAGGTTCTCTTCTTACAGAGATTTAAAAAGCCTTCCAGTGAAAGGCCAGAGGATATATATAGACTCTGTGACTCTCTTAGAGAGAAAGGGAAAATCTTGCAAAACCATAGTATATGGTGGCAATGCTCAGAAAAGATAACTGATTAATTTTTTACAGGTTCTAAATTAATTAAAGATATTTTGAACACCCAAGATCTCACACATTAAAACCAAACCATTCTGTGTTTTACTGAGTAGCTGACCTCATTTGCTTTCAACAATTATTTATTGAGCAGTTATTATCCTAGGAAACCCACTAGATGCTTGGAATACAGCATGAGCAAAAACAGGTGAGGTCTCTGCTCTCACAGAGCTTATAGTAATGGGAAAGATGGACATTGGATGCATAATTATATAAATAACCACATAATTATTACTGGAAAGTATTATAAAAAGATGAGAATACACTGCTTTGAGGAAAACATAATAGGGGGATGCACGATCAGTACTGAAGGCACAGTGACATTCCAGCTAAAACTTGAAGGATGAGTTTTCTGCCCAGAGGGGAAAGCAGATACCAGCAGAGGAAACAACGTGTTGGAAGACCCCAAGAGAAAAGAGTTTGAGGTGCACTGAAGGAAGAGGGAGGGTGATATGGCTGGGGCATGGAGAGCAAGGGCTCAGAATGACAGTAGCAATCACATAGAGCCATGTCAACAATGTTTGAATTTCTCTTAAGAGCACTGAGAAGCCACTGAAAGTTTTAAGCAGAGAAATGATGTAATATGATGTTTCCTTTAAACTGTCATTCTCATAGTTATTGGGGACTGGACTGAAGAAAGGGCAACTGTGGACACAGAACAGCCAGTAAAGTTTTCAGTCTTCCAGAAAGATACGATGCTAGTTTGGATTAGGCAAATGACAATGAAGATGAAGAGAAGTGGATACATTCAATAAATATTTTTAAGGTAGAAAGGTCATTGATTGGATGTGAAGTACCTTTCACAGGGAGATGGAATTTTCAAGGATGACAACCAGGTTTCTGCTTGAACAATTGGAGGACAGTTGCCATTTACTGAAAAAAGGAAAAAGTAGATGGGAATAGATTTGGGGAGAAGTTCAAGAGACTTCAGTTAAAAGATGAAAGGTGCTTCTTTCTCTTGCTTATAGTAGTGAAAGAATGCTGTAATTAGATAATAATTGAACTATATGACCTTTGTTTTTCCATAAAAACACATAGTAAACATTAGGAGGTGGAATATATTTGCTACAAAAACAGATCAAGATGTTACAGGGCTAACTTTGGACTCTTCCTACTACTTATGAATGAAAATGCTAATGACACCAATTTAGTTTAGCAATGTTCTCTCATAATCAATTCCAGCACGTTACTGCTAAGCAAACCAATCATTCTCAGTTGACCAATCTTACCCCTACTAATTCACTACCAAAAAGTAAAATCTTTGGTACCAGGACCAAACAACTCTTAGAGTCTGTAGAACACAAATTAAAATCATAAACGACCAAACATTCTGAACTCCTGTCCAATTATTAATACCTGTGGATAACAGGCAACTGTTTTTCTATGCAAGAATAAAGCTTATTCTGTCAATGTTATTATTGCAATATTTTACCATCAAGGGGGTGTTCAGATTATAAATGTATTTTCTGTATTAACATTTGATAAAACTGATCCGTCCAGTTTTTGTGTTGGTTTTTTTTTTTTTTTTTCGCTTTTCCATGTTGGTTGGCCTCTCAGATTTAACACTATGAGGCTGTAAGAAACAGTGTTGTGTCCTATCCACCTTTGACCTGTAGTGGATAGTCATTGAATATTTGCTGGTTAGAGAAACAAATGTTTATTTTGTGAATTGTAAACTACCATTGAGATCAACAATGACTCTAAAGATGCAAATATTAGACAGATTAATTCAATATAAATATGTCAAGATAAATGAATTGGAAGAAAATAATTCAGATCACACAAATAAAATATTGGGTTCTGAACTATTCAAATACAACCAAAAATAATCTAGAATATAAATAACTTTTTCACAGAAAATATCTATTCTATGTTCTAAGATAGTAGCTTAATGCAATGAACTATAAAGGAAGATTGATTTTAGAATTTAGTATTCAAATATCAAAGACAAGTGGGTATTGACCATGAGAAGACAAGGAATTTTTTATATGAAAAAAATCAGATAACAGTGAATACAAAGATAAAGATTTACAATTAGGTTTATAAAACTAGGAAATGGATTTCTCTGATAATACATCTATCTCTGAAAAATCCTATTTAACCAAAGATTATTACTTTAAACAGTCATTGAAATTATATGACGAGGGAAAAGGAATATTCCATAAACTACAAATTAAATTCAAATTGTTTGAAATCTCTGATGATTATTATACTTATTACCATTTGTTTCCATAGTTTGGTTTCTTTAGCTTGGTTAAATTGTAACCTGAGTGGTACCTATTCAATGATCCACAACAGAGAATTCTAATGTTTATTGTGCAATCATTTCTAAACCTTGGATCCTATCCATTTTACATGCAACACCAATGATGACTCTTAAGAAACCAATGCTGTGTGGCCCTTTCCAACAGGCAGAGGTTTATAGCCCAAATTGTTTGTTGTTGTTGTTGTTTTTGTTTTGTTTTGTTTTTTAATCTTTAAAGACAAACATTGAGTTGCAAAAAGGATTAATTCATCACCTGCTTATCAGCCTTAGCCACAGAAACTGTGATAGTCTCTTCAGAAGGAAACTTGCAGATTTAGAAATAGGTCTGAAAGGAAGATTTATTTTTCACTGGCTAATCTCACACTGTTTAGTTTTTTTCCTTTTCTTTTTTCTTTCTTTTGTTCTTTTTGAAATGAATTCTTATTCTGTCCCCCAGGCTAGAGTGCACTGATGCGATCTCAGCTCACTGCAACTTCCACCTCCTGGGTTCAAGCAATTCTCCTGCCTCAGCCTCCCGAATAGCTAGGATTATAGCACGCCATCATGCCACGCTAATTTTTGTATTCTTAGTAGAGATGGGGTTTCACCATGTTGAAGGAGGCTGGTCTCAAACTCCTGACCTCAAGTGATCCACCCACCTCCACCTCCCAAAGTGCTGAGATTACAGGCATGAGCCACCATGCCTGGCCTGTTTAATTTTCTTTATGTATTTATTTTTACCACATGCAAGTATTACCTTATAATCACCATAAATCACAATTTAAAAACAATAACAACAGAGTTAGTTACATGAAAAACACCCAAAATTACATAAGTAGTTTTTTTGTATCTCCCTTGGACATAGTCTGTGTTTTTTCCAAAGTTCTATATTCTAACTATAAAATTCTCTGTTATATCATCTAAAAACAAAGTTTTATGTCCATATAGTCAATTGGAACAAGTTAATTCTTTGCATTCCCAGGGTTGTGATGCTAAAAATACACTAAACTCTCCAAAATCCAGATCTTTTTTTAATCAAAAGTTTTGATTCCACCCTAAGGACTCTGTTCAAACTGCTAACAAAAGATAAAATGGGCTGAGTTAAATTGTCTCTTATTTTCTCATCTCAAAACTCCAAAGAATGTGCCATGAGTTGGGAAAATGCATCTCTTTTTAAAAAGCAAAGAATCTAACAAGTCATGAAAGGATTAAGTCACCAGGTAAGAAAGGACTGTCTGTGTGCAATGCTGAAGTTAAGGTGTTAGGAAACAAAGCAGGCAAAATTCACCCTGGGTCTAGAGTCCAAATTCACCCAGAAACAAGCCACAGACAAATTGGTTAATGCTATTTGCACTCATCTGTGGCTCTGTCCGTTATACTAGCAAATTACCTTATTAATGAATAATAAGCAAACAGATCTAGGTCACCTACATTTCCTTTCTTGGTAAGGTAGATCCACCTTAGGGTTCTAAAGTCCAGATCAGAAATTGTTTTGAAGAAATCTGAATCAGGACCTAGGACTTAACTCAGCCATCAAAATCTGGTTTAAAAATGTTCTCTCCATCAGCTTGGTGTTGGTTCAAAGAAATGGCACAAGTTACAGAAAATTTTAAAACAACTTACTAACAACTTGCTGACAAAGCCACCCTTTTCCCTGTAAGACTTTTCAGCATTCATCTAACTTGATATTTTCTGCAAAAAATTTTAGGGATAGGAGAGTTTTCAAGACTATCCATAGCAGAATGCACAGCCTCTGCACATAGCTCAAATCTCTCTCCAATTGGCCTCAATATTACATATTTGTGGCTTTCAACCAGGGTTGGATAGGTTTGGCCTGAGCACTACAGTTTGGAAAATCTGCCACAGTGATTTGAATACATGGAGTCTGCACCTATTTACCTCCAGTGTGCATATTCACAGACGCACACACACTCAGGATTTATGTTACCATATCTCAGGTTTTATCCTATTCCATTGTAGTGCCTTCTCACGATAGAATAACATATCCACCACTGAACAGATTTTATCAAGCTTGAATTTATTCCTTAAAAAAGGTCAAGATAGGATCTTTCTTTCTGTTGCCAAGGCTGGAGTGCAGTGGTGCCATCCTGGCTCACTGCAGCCTCAAATTCCTGGGCTCAAGCAATCCTCCCACCTCAGCCTCAAGAGTAGCTGGGACTACAGGTGTGTGCCAACCAAGCCCAGCTACTTTCTTAAATATTTTGTAGCAATGGGTCTCACTATGTTGCCCAGGCTGTTCTCAAACTCTGGCCTCAAGCAGTCCTCCCACCTCTGCCTCCCAAAGTGCTTGAAATACATACAGGCATGAGTACCATGTCTAGCCAAGCTCAATTTTCTTAGTTTGTAAAACAAGTCATATTGAATAGGCTTTTTTAAAATTACACATGTTTTCTCACCTTGAGAATGATTTGTTCTAAGTTTGTCATTCAGTTCTCCTGCTAACAGCATCCTTTACCTTTTTTTTTTTTTTTTTTGAGATGGTCTCAATCTGTCACCCAAGCTGGAGTGCCATGGCATGATCTCCACTCACTGCAACCTCTGCTTTCCAAGTTCAAGCTATTCTCCCACCTCAGCCTCCCAAGTAACTGGGACTACACCATACCCAGCTAATTTTTGTATTTTTTGTAGAGACCATGTTTCACCATGTTGCCCAGGCTGGTCTCAAATTCCTGAGCTCAAGCGATCTACCTGCCTTGGCCTCCCAAAGGGCTGGGATTACAGACATGAGTCACCATGCCTGGCCTACTAACAGCATCCTTTTCTTAAGCATATCCCCCACATCTTTATGAAGGCAAAATTCAAATTTATAATAATGTATATGTGACATTATAAAAGATTCCTTTGTCTAATAAATTTGGGGTAAGTTTCTACATAAGTATGTCTCCGTAATGTATTTTGACATTTGCTGCCACATATTAAATTCACTTTTTTGGTTTTGGCTTCCAAAAAATTTTATTCACTTTTCACCAAATCACATTTAATGTAGTAAGGTGCCACAGTCTTTGGATTACAAGTACAGTACTTGAGATTTAAATTTTAATTTTCTGCTGAAGCAGCCACAACATTCTAAAATAAATTTTTCATATTTTAGTTAGTCATCTTTACTACAATCACTCAGCAATATTTATTATTTTAAAATATTTTAAAGCCACTTTTAAAAGTAAAGAAACTCAGCTCCTTCATTAATAACACAGGAGGCAGCTCCAGAAGAGCCTGAGGTGTGGTTCTCAGTAGAGCCAGCCCCTAGAGTGGGAACCCAAACTCTGCTACTGTTATTTTTAATTTGTTCTTGATTTCTGTCACTTCATTTTTGAATTTCAATTAATTTTTTTCTTTCACTCCTTATATAATTTTCTTAATGTCCTTTACTTCATTTTGAAATAATGTAGTACATTGGACCTGTTTCTTGAGTATGTCTTTTTGGCATACTTTTATTGTCTGTATAGATGTTATTTTACTCTTTATTCTCTTTTTTCTTGTACATCCCTAATCCAAAAATCTGAAATCCAAAATGCTCCAATATCCAGAACTTTTTGTGTGCCAACATGATGCCGCAGTAGAAAATTCCACACATAAGTACTTAACACAAACTGTTTCATGCACAAAATTATTTAAAATATTGTTTAAAATCACTTTTTGGTAATGTGCCTAAGGTATATATGAAACATAAATTAATTTTGTGTTGAAACTTGGGTCCCATTCCCAAGACATCTCATTGTGTATATGCAAGTATTCCAAAATCCAACAAAATCCTAAATCTGAAACACTTCTAATTCCAAGCATTTTCAATAAGACATACTCAACCTTAAGAACTTTGTATGGCTTCCGACCTCAATATTTTTCTGTTGCTCATTTTCATGTGAATTTAGTTTTCCAGAACTTTAAGAAGAAAGGTTCATTCAAATTGCTTTTATAACCTTGATTGTTAAAAGTATGGCAGCTCACTGTCAGAGATTCCCTGACTCTATTCCCCTCTCCCACTTTAGTCGGGGTCTTCTCTTTCCTTCTCCATTGTTCCTGTCTTGCTACATTTTGACTGCAATCTCAGCCATTTATTCTCACTATGAGGCCATATCCTGGAAGTGAGACCAGTGGGCCAGTTTCCAAAGTTCATGAGATTAAGCCACTCAGGATCCTATAGGCCTTCCCTGAAGATTCCCCCAGTTTCCTAGCTCTTCCGTCTACTAACTATGTAACCTTGGAAAAATTGTTCTACCTCTCTGGGCCTCTATTTCCTCATTTGTAAAATGGAGATCAAATAATAAGATAATGAATTTTCATTTAAGGTGGTTAAAACATTGTTCACATTAAGTGAGCACTTTCTGAAGGTTTGTTTAATAAATAAAATATGTATCTAATTCTTATCTACTAATTCACCTGGAAGTTGTAGAAGCTCTCAGGTAAACTGATCTAAACCATCTGACTCCTCAGTGCCTCCAGGAGCCTATTCAGGTGTTAGCCATATAGCTTTAATTTACCCTATCAACATATTTCACATTATTAGGGGGATTATTTTTTTATACCATACTGTGAGATTGAGGCTAGAGATTGGGGCCACGTGGGTGTGGGGGTGTTTTTTGTTTATTTATATGTTTTTTTATTTTTGTTTGTTTTTATTAAGAATAGCAAAATTTAAGTGTATGATAAAGTATTGTTTACTATAGGTACAATGTGTATTTTTATTTTATTTTATTGATGTGTAACAGATGTACGTAGTTTGAGTTTATGTGTGGTAATTTAACACGTTCATATAGCTTGTAAAGATCATATCAGTGTACTTGGGATATTGATCACTTAAAATATTTGTCTTTATTCTAGAAACATTCAAATTATTCTTTTGTAGCTATTTTGAAATATACAATAGATTATTGTAAACTATAGTCACCCTACTGATGTATCTAACAGTAGGTCTTATTTCTTCGATCAAACCATATATTTGTACAGTTTTACCATTAATCAACTTCTCTTCATCCTCCCATTACCCTTCCCAGTCTCTAGTAACCATCAGTCTACTCTCCATCTTCATAAGATCACACTTTTTTAGCTCTAATATATGAGTGACCACATGCAATATTTGTCTTTCTGTTCTTGGTTTATTTCACTTAACATAATGACCTACAGTTCCATCCATGTTGCTGCAGATAAAAGGATTTCACTTTTTTATGACTGAATAATATTCCATTGTGTATATATAGCACATTTTCTTTATCCATTTATCCACTGATGGGCACTTAGGTTGATTTTAAATACTGCTGCCTTAAACATGGGAGTTCAGATGTCTCTTTTCTATATTGATCTCCTTTCTTTTGGATAAATACCCATTAGTGGAATTGCTGGATAATATGGTAGTTCTATTTTTAGTTTTTGGGGGAACCTCTATACTGTCTTCCATAGTGGCTGTACCAATTTACATTCCCACCAACAGTGTATGTAGGTTCCCCTTTCTCCACATCTTCACCAACATCCACTATTCCCTGTCTTTTGGATAAAAGCCTTTTTAAGTGGGGTGAGATGTTATCTCATGGTGGTTTTGGATTACATTTCCTTGATTAATAGTGATGTTGAGTATTTTTTCATATGCCTGTTGGCCATTTGTATGTCTTCTTTGGAGAAATGTCTTTTCAGATCTTTAGCTCATTTTTCAATCAGATTTAGATTTTTGCTAGTAAGTTGTTTAAGCTCCTTATACATTTTGATTAGTAATGTCTTGTCAGATGGTGGTTTGCAAATATTTTCTCCTTTTCTGTGTATTGTCTCTTGACTTTGATGATTGCTTCCTTTGCTGTGCAGAAGCTTTTTAACTTGAAGAAATTTGTCAATTTTCTAATTTAATTTGTCACTCTTAAATTTGTCAATCTAATCAAATTTAAAAGCTTCTGCGCAGCAAAAGTAACTATCAACAGAGTAAACATGCAACCTACAGAATGAGAGAAAACTTTTGCAATCTATGCATCTGACAAAAATCTAATATCCAGCATCTATAAGTAACTTAAAAAACAATCCCATTAAAAAGTGGGCAAAGGACAGGAACAGACACTTAAAGAAGACATACGTTCTGCCAACAAGCACATGAAAAAAAGCTCAACATCACTGGTCATTAGAGAAATGCAGATCAAAACCACAATGAGATACCATCTCATACCAGTCAGAATGGCAATTATTAAAAAGTCAAAAAACGACAGATGCTGGTGAGGTTGTGGAGAAAAAGAAACACTTTTATACTGTTGGTGGGAGTGTAAATTAGTTCAACCATTGTGGAAGACAGTGTGGCAATTCCTCAGAGACCTAGAACTAGAAATACCATTCAACCCAGCAATTCCATTACTGGGTATATACCCAAAGAAATATAAATTATTCTATTATAAAGACACATGCATGTGTGTGTTTATTGCATCACTATTCACAATAATAAAGATGTGGAATCAACCTAAATGCCCATTAATGATACACTGAATAAAGAAAAGGTAGTACATATACACCATGGAATACCATGCAGCCATAAAAAGAAATGAGATTATGCCCTTTGCAGGGACATGGATGGAGCTGGAGGCCATTATCCTTAGCAAACTAATGCACAAACAGAAAACCAAATTCCGCATATTCTCACTGATAAAGGGGAGCTAAATGATGAGAATACATAGACACACATGGCAGGGAACAACACATCCTGGGGCATGCCGGAGGGCAGGGATGGGAGGAGGGAGAGGATCAGGAAGAATAACCAGTGAATGCTGGGATTAATACTTGGGTGATGGGATGATCTGTGCAGAAAACCACCATGGCACATGTTTACCTATGTAACAGACCTGCACATTCTGCACATGTACCTCTGAACTTAAAACAAAACTTGGAAATAAAAATAAATAAATAAATAAATAAAACAAGAAATCTTGTCTATTTTTGCTTTGGTTGCCTCTGCTTTTGAGGTCTTACCCCAAAAATCTTTGTCCAGACCAGTGGTCCTGCAGCATTTCCCCAAAGCTTTCTTCTAGTAGTTGTATGGTTTCAGCTTTTAGATTTAAGTCTTTATATGGATTTGATTTTTGTGCATGATGAGACATAGGGGTATAATTTTATTCTTCTGCATATTGTTATCAAGTTTTCCCAGCACCATTTATTGAAAAGAGTCCTTTCCCCATTGTGTGTTCTTGGCACCTTTGTCAAAGATGAGTTGGCTGTAAAGATGTGGATTTATATCTGGTTCTTTATTCTGTTCCATTAATCTCTGTGCCTGTTTTTATGCCAGTACTATGCTGATTTGGTTAGGATAGCTTTGTAGTAAGTTTCTTTTTCATTTTTAATTGTTGTGGGTACATTGTAGGTGTATATATTTATGGGTTACATGAGATATCTTGATATAGGTATGCAATCTGTAATAATCACATCAGGATAAATAGGGTATCCACCACCTAAAGCATTTATCCTTTGTGTTTCAAAAATCAGATTATATGTAGTTATTTTCAAATGTACTGTTAAATTATTTTTACTATAGTTACCTGTTTGTGCCAGTAAATATCAGGTCTTATTCATTCCTTTTAACTATTTTTGTACCCATAAACCAACTACATTTTCCTCCCATCCCTTCTTATTACCTTTCCCAGCTTCTGGTAACCATCCTCCTACTCTCTAACTTTATGAGTCCAATTGTTTTAATTCAATGTTGTTGAATTCAGTTTGCTAATATTTTGTTGAAGACTTTTGCATCAATATTCATCAGAGATATTGAACTGCAGTTTTCTTTTTTTGATGTGCCTTTGGTTTTGCTATCAGGGTAATACTAGCCTTAAGGAATGTGTTTGGAAGTAGTCCCTCCTCCACTATTTTTTTGCAATAGTTTGAGTAGGATTGGTACAGTTATTCTTTAAATGTTCAATAGAATTCACAAGTGAAACCATTGGGTCCTGGAATTTTCTTTGCTTAAAGACTTTTTATTATGGCTTCAATCTCCTTACTTATTATTGATCTCTTTAGGTTTTGGATTTCTTCATGTTTCAGTCTTGGTAGGTTGTGTGTGTGTAGGAATTTATGCATTTCTTCTAGATTTTCCAGTGTACTGGCATATAGTTGCTCATAGTAGCCATTAATGATCCTCGGAATTTCTGTAGTATTCGTTGTAATATCTCCTTTTTCATCTCTGATTGTATTTTTTTGGATCTGCTTTTTTCTCATAGTCTGGCTAAAGATTTGCCAATTTTGTTGACAAATTTTCATAAAAGTTTCCTTTTTGTGTCAAAAAGCTGTTTCATTTATTTTTGTATTGTTTTCTTCAATTTCATTTATTTCTACTCTGATCTTTATTATTTCTCTTCTCGCACTAATTTTGAATTTGGTTTACTCTTGCTTCTCTAGTTTCTTAAGATGCATTTTTAGGTTGTTTAAGTTTTTATTCTTTTTTGATGTAGGCACTGCCCTCTTAGTACTCCTTTCACTGTATCCCATAGGTATGTTGTGTTTTCATTATCATTTGTTTCAAGAAATTTTTCAATTTCCTTCTAAACGTCTTCATTGACCCACTGATCATTAGGAGCATATTGTTTAATTTTCATATATTTGCATATTTTCCAAGATGTGCCTGTCCTTCTTGGAAAGGCTTTCTAGGCATTTGAAAGGAGTTGGGTGTTGTGATCTAAGTCGTATCTGTATTAGGGGGCACTCAAAGCCCAGTAATGCTGTGGTTCTTGCACACTTGTAGAGATACCTCCTTGGTGGGCTTGAATAAGATCTGGAAGAATTATCTGGATTACCAGGCAAAGACTCTTGTTCTCTTCTCTTACTTTCTCCCAAACAGACTCTCTCTGTGCCAAGCCTCCTGGAGCTAGGGGTAGGGTGACACAAGAAACCCCTGTGGCCACCACCACTGGAACTGTGCTGGTTCAGAACTGAAGTCAGCACAGCACTGGATCTTGCTCAAGATCTGCTGTTACCACTACCTGACTACCACCTATGTTTACTCAAGGACCTAGAGCTGTACAATCAACAGGTGGTAAAGCCAGACAGGCTTGTGCCTCTCAAACCATGAGACAGAGCCCTTCCCACTCTTCCCTCTGCTTTTCTTTTTTTTTCCTTTCTTTCTTTTTTTTTTTTCAGGTCAGATGGGTAGTGTGCTGACGTCATAACAAGGTTCAAGGGTGGCACATCTCACACAAGCGTGTGAGCACCCAATCATCATGCTCATGAACTACAAAAGGATCTATAGGCAGAGGTGTCTCACTCTGTGGCCATTACCACCACAGGCCCACAGGGAGTACTTCCAGGCTTTCACCAATGTTCACTTAAGTCCCAAAGGCTCTTCAGTGAGCTTATGGTGAATGTTGCCAAGCCTGGGACTCACCCTTCAGGGAATTAGGCTCCCCTATGGTGCAGGTCAGACCAGAAATGCCATCCAAGAGCCACACCTGGAATTAAAGACCCCAAGAGCTTTCCTGGTGTTCTACCCTCCTGTGGCCCAACTGGTATCTAAGGTACAAGACAAAGTTCCCTTTTACTTTTCCCTCTGCTTTTCTCAAGCAGAGGGAGTCTCTCATTACAGCCACTACAGCTGGGAATGTGCTGTGTCTCACCTGAAGCTGGCAATTCTCGGAGTCTCAACCAGAGCTCAGAATACCTGGATATTGCTACCAGTTATTCAGGGACCAAGTGCTCTTTAGTTAGCAAGTAATGATGGGTCCTGCCATGGCTAGCTCCTTCCCTTCAAGGCAGCAGGTTCCATTCTGGCCCAGGGTGTGTCTAGAAATGCTGTCCAGGAGCTAGGGCCTGGAATGGGACCCTCATGACTATGCCCAGTACTCCATCCTACTGTGGCTAAGCTGATATCCAAGATGTAAGACAAAGTCCTCTTTGCTCTTCCCTCTCCTTTCCTCAAGAGGAAAGGAGGGATCTCTCTCAGACCTGCAAGCTGTGCAGCCTAGGGTTGGAGAAGGAGTGGCACAAGCACTCCATTAGCTGCCCTGGCTGGTGTCTCAATAGGTTATGTGCCCCCCCGCCTCCCAGTCCACTGGCTCTGAGCCCAGCTCAGCACTAAGACCCACCTAGGAGTTGTAGTCCTTCTGGCCTAGAATGCCTTTCAAGTTTATTTAGAACCCCAGAGCACTCAATGACACGGCTCGCCAGAACTGGGTTCAATGAAAAGTTTCACAATCACTGTGTTCTCCCTTCCCAAGCACAAAGATTCTCCACACCACACAGCCACTACTGGGGGACCAGGAAACAGCAATTAAAGACTGTCTTTCCTGACCTTTTCAGTGCCTCTTTCAGTAATGTGAAGTTAATACAAGGTACTATGAGTGCTCACCTAGCTTTTGGTTCTTATGAAAGTGTGTGTGAGTGTGTGTGTGTGTGTGTGTGAGTGTGTGTGTGTGTGTAGATGTTAAATTTGATGTTCCTGTGAGGGGCAGGGGAGACAAATAGTGCAGCCTTCTATTCTGCCATCTTACTCCACCCTTCTGCCTATAGTAAGCATTAGAGTCAGATGTGTGATGCCTCTAGTTTTGTTATTTTTGCTCAGGAGTGTTTTGGCTATTTGGGGTGTTTTGTGGTTCCAGATAAATTTTAGAAGTTTTTTGTATTTTGTGAAGAATGTCACTGGTATTTTGATAGAGATTGCATTGAATCTATAAATTGTTTTGGGTAGTATTGTCATTTTAACAATATTAATTCTTCCAGTCCACAAGCGTGGAATATCTTTTGTTTGTGTCCTCTTCAACTGTTTTTATAAGTGTTTTATAATTTTCTTTGTATAGATCTTTTATTTCTTTGGTTAAGTTGATTCTTAGGTATTTTATATTCTTTGTAGCTATTTTAAATGGGATCGCTTTCTTGATTTCTTTTTCAGATTGTTCACTATTGGTGTATATAAATGCTACTGATTTTTGTATGTTGATTTTGTATCCTACAACTTTATTGAGTTTTTAAAATAAGTTCTAACAGGCTTTTGGTGGCTTTTTCTCTAAGTGTAAGATTATGTTATCTGTGAACAAGAGTAATTTGACTTCTTTCTTTCCAATCTAGATGCTCTTTATTTCTTTCTCTTGCCTATTGGTCTGGCCAGGACTTCCAGTATAAGGTTGAATAAAAGCAGTGAAAGTGGAAATCCTTGTCTTACTCTAGATCTTAGAGGAAAGGCCTTCAGTTTTTTCCAGAATAATGTTATCTGTAGGTTCGTCATATATGACCTCTATTATTTTCAGTTATGTTTCTTCTATGCCCAATTTGATGAGGGCTTTTGTTATAAAGAAATGTTGAATTTTATCAAATACTTTTTCAGCATTTATTGAAATAATCATGGCAGACTACATATTTGTAAGGACCAGTGCAAAATGAAAATATGGAGCCCCCAATTTAAAAACAGAATTTCTAATATGATGACAGCAGAGTTTTAAGCCATGCATGGAGCTCTGTTTGGCTGTATGAGTCACATGTCCATAAAGCCAGGCCTAACTATACACAACACTGTACCCTTAGGTATATGCTGTACTATATACTACACTATAAATTACACTCAGTATATACTAAGATATACACTACAGTAAGGGGTTATATATGAGCGGTGGGTAGAAACACACGTGGTTTATCCTTCCCTTTCTTTCCTTGTTATTACCTTGGGTACTGTAATAAAGGCAATATGAATTGTATTTAAATTATCCCTAAAGGGAGTTATTATTTTAAGGGTGCCAAGATCAGTGATTTGCCAGAGTACCATTTGGATCACTTCAGTGCCAGAAGAGTGCCTCCAAGAAGACTGACGGAAGTCCAACGAGGAAACAGAGATGTGTGTGGCTCTGCTCACATTTCAAAACAGAACCTAGAATCCTGCTGTGTGGTATTACTAAAGAGTTTTGTAGCAAAATTTTATTGCTCTTAAAGAGTTTTCCATGCTAATGAGTATCTCGACAATAAATGTGGGGTAATTTTTTCCTCTTTTCATGTCACAAGTAGAAGCATAAGAAAAAAGTAAGAAGATAAATGTAAAACAACAGGTATTTCTTATCTCTAGAAATTAAATAGCTCTTCTAGGTCACTTGGGTACTGATATTTTTCTACTGCTCTAAATGGTCCTATGACATGCTTGACTTAACCAAATAGTAGTGTTACTAGTTGTTAATTGACTGGATCTGTCTACAAGTTAAACGTTTCCTCTGATACTTCTATTTTTAAGTAGAACTAAAAACCTGGGAATTCTAATTTGGGATCAGTATGGTAGCTATGTTCTGCCATGTAGAACATCAAGGTTTGATTAGGCAGATCTTAGAGATGTAGTCAAAAAGCAAGGGCAGAAGACATTCTAAAATCTAATGGGCTCTAAAGATGGTCTAACACTTACCAGGCTCTTATTCTCATTAGTTACATGAACAGCAACCTTTAACAGGCCCTAATGAAAGTGTTGGGATAAGCATGTAGGTAAAAGACGAGGGTTTCCAGGATTCAGCAGAGTGGGGAAGGAGGAAGAAAAACATTAAAAGATTTGTTGTTAAAGATTTTTTCTGAAGTCCATCATAAGGTAACCAGTGGTAACTAAGTGTAAATAGAACACAAGGAGCTATAAACCTTTTACTTCATAGGCATCTGGAGAATCTATTGAAATCCTATTTGAGAAGTTCTCCAAAAGACTTCAGGGTTTTGTGTAACATGGTGACAGACTATAAATAGAAATCTGATAAATCCTATGAGGTGTGTATTTTAAGACTAAAACCCATGCCTTAAAAGGGTCAATCTTACACTGTTTTTTAATTCATGTTACACAATTATAATCATGTGTGTATACATGGTACCATATGTCACATATAATCTATGCTCAGCAATAAAGAAAAACAACTGATAAATGCTTCAGAGTCCTATTTATGTGCGATTATCCAAGGCAGTCTTCTGTTTTAGGACATCAGTCTGTCTTCATTAAAATGATTAAAGACACTTATATTCATGAGAATTAATTTTTGCCAGTTTGATTAGCACTATTATTCTCACATTTCAAAACAGATGATCCAGGTGTGTGGTATTACTGAAGATAGAATTATATCATTTTCACAAATACAAAAAAAAGTTCTATTTCATGCATTTGCCCTTTGTTATTTCCATAAATACTTAATTGCTTTTATCGTAAATATTACAATTACTTTTTTATTTTAAATAATTAGATGCACATGTTTCTTACAAGAAAAACTTTCTCGCGGTATCCTCTGAAGGCTGAATGGGCTACGACTCAAAAAGTATTGAGGTTGGAAAAGCCACCTGATGGGAATATTGAAGGGAAAACTCAAGCACAAAACAGATGGTTGATCTAAGTAATATTTATACTTTTTCCCAACTCTGAGATATCATGAATATTGAAACAATTCTTATAAGTCTTGAACAGGGCAGAGGCATTGGGTATGAAAAGTAGGCAAATGTGAGAGACTCTGAAGATATTTAATCATTACGATATGGCACTGATTGAGCGTGGGATGCAAAAGAAAAGGATGAAAAATCAAAGTTACTTAATGTTTTCAGCTTGAGTAACTGAGTAGCACCACTAGCAGAAATAAAAAGGATTAAGAATGAACAGTTTTCTTTTTTTTCCTTGTTTTGATTGTAAAGGAATCCCCCTGAACAGGGTGATAAAAACAGAGAAGCTAACCTAGTAGTTCTGTTTGTTCGTGTCAGTGATAGTTCCAAAAGGTCAGTCCAGATGGGGCAGGCAGCTCCAATCCTCCTGACTGGACCTCTAAGGGTAGGGCCCTGAGAAGGAGGCTAGTAGAAGGGAAACAGAATATCTGGCAAATGGGCTACAATTCAGGAACAGAGAAAGAATAGTTAATGGAGACAGTCTGCCTCTTTGAGACTTGATTCAAGAACAAGGACAGGCTCGATCCTTCAAGGAGCTAGAGAAGGCAGTGGCAGAGTATATGAGATTTAAGTTAACACCAAAAGACTCAGAATACACTTTGCATGCTCAGTGGAGCCAGTCTTAGTGAAGAATGTTGTAAAGAAAATAGCATTTGAGAAAACTCAAGAGGAAAACTAGAAGCAGAGAGAACCCCAGTAAACTAGTGCATAAATCTATTCAGAGAGTAATATGGAACTGGATGTTACTGGCTTGTTAAATGCCGTCCTTGAAACACTAATTATTTGGTACTTTTTTTTTATTAAGAGATGTATAATAATGAATTTAAACACTCATTCATTTTTTTTTTTTTCCTTTTTTTGACACAGGGTCTTACTCCTGTCACCCAGGCTGGAGTGCAGTGGTGTGATCACGGCTCACTGCAGCCTCGACTTCCCAGGCCCGAGTGATTCTCCCACCTCCACTTCCCAAGTAGATGGGACTACAGGCGCATGCCACCATGCCTGGCTAATTTTTTCTATTTTTTTTTTGTAGAGACAGGGTTTCACCATGTTGCACAGGCTGGTCTCAAACTCCTGGGCCCAAGCAATCCACCTGCTTCAGCCTCCCAAATTGCTGGGATTACAGTTGTGAGCCACCATGCCCAGCCAACTTGCATTACTTTGAAGTGTTGTATGACATATGATCTATTTCTGTGATGCCTAATTAACCTTTAATTCTGTTCTTACCTTAATGCTGAAACCACCTTATAATGAGCTCTGTTGGGCCAGATCTACTAGTTGTCAAAGCATATTCTAGGAACTGAAATATCATTAGCATCACCTGAGCTCTTGTTAGAAATCCACATTTTCAGAGGCTATCACAAACTTACTGAAACAGAAACCCTGGAGATAGAGGCCACCAATCTGGTTTTTAACCTTCCAGGTGATTCAAATGCATTCTGAAGTTTGCGAACCATTCCCTTGGGCATTTCAGAACTAGACCTCTTCAGAGATCCAGCTGAGATCGGTGTGATAGGCCAGGGTCTATCTAGAATGATCAACTAGAAATAGCAGGAGTTTACAGCTAGGCAGGGCTGGAATCCAACTAGGGTTCTAGCACCTGTTAGTTGTGTGGGGTGTTGAGCAAATTACTTCGCTTCTTTGAACCTCAGGTTCCTCAAACAGAAAATGCAAATGCCTGCCTTTAAAGGTTGCCATGCACAGTGAAGTATATATACCACCATGGTAATTAGAAGTGCCAACTCTAGTGTCATGCCCAGTTCAAATGGCAGCTACTGTGTGATCTTGGGCAAATTACTAAACTTCTTTGTATTTCAGTTTTCTCATCTGTAAAGTGAGTATACTCAACTCATAGGGTGGTTGTGAGGATTCAATGAGTTAACACACATATATTGCTTAAAAGACTGACTGCCAGGTGGGGCGTGGTGGCTCATGCCTGAAATCCTAGTGCTCTGGGAGGCTGAGGCAGGGGGATTATTTGAGGTCAGGAGTTCAAAACCAGCCTGGCCAACATGGTGAAACCCTGTCTCTACTAAAAATACAAAAATTAGCTGGTCATGGTGGCTCCTGCCGGTAATCCCAGCTATTCGGGAGGCTGAGGCAGGACGCAAATCACTTGAACCCGGGAGGTGGAGGTTGCAGGGAGCCAAAATATCACCACTCCACTCCAGCCTGGGCAACAGAGCGAGACTCCATCTCAAAAAAACAACTGACTGCCACATAAGTGCTCAATTACTATTACCTGCCTATAATGGCAGAAATACAAAAGAAATACAAATAACAATAATAATAAAATACTTTACATAGATAAAACACCTAGAACTAGAATACAGTCGGTGCTCCATGTTTAGTAACAACTGTCATCACTGTCATAGAATTTTTCCCGTAATGTCTTCAATCCCCTCTGAATAACCTGTGTGGATTATATCAATATCAATTTCCTTGTTTTGATAGTGTACTACAATTATATAAGATGATACCATTGGGAGAGGCTGAGTAAAGGACATATGAGATCCCCTGGTACATTTTTTTGGAACTCCTGTGAATCTGTAATTAGTTTAAAATAAAAAGTCTAAACAACAAAAAAAGGGAGCTTGCCTAAAATGAAAACTATTGGGCCTGGAGGCTGGGCCCATAATTCTGTTTTTCTCCAATTAAATAGTTAAAACTAAGTATATATTAAAAAAAAAAAAAAAAGGCTGGGCACAGTGGCTCACGCCTGTAATCCCAGCAGTTTGGGAGGCCAAGGCAGGTGGATCACCTGAGTTCAGGAGTTCGAGACCAACGTAACTAACATGGTGAAACCCTGTCTCTACTAAAAATACAAAAAAAATTAGCCAGGCATAACCAGACTCAGTGGCTCACACCTGTAATCCCAGTACTTTGGGAGGCCAAGGCAGGCAGATCATGAGGTCAGGAGTTCGAGACCAGCTTGGCCAACATAGTGAAACCCCATCTCTACTAAAAATACAAAAATTACCCGGATGTGGTGGCACATGCCTATAGTCCCAGCTACTTGGAAGACTGTTGCAGGAGAATCTCTTGAACCCAGGAGATGGGGGTTGCAGTGAGCTGAGACCGTGCCATTGCACTCCAGCCTGGGTGACAGAGTGAGACTCTCTCAAAAAAAGACAATTAGCCAGACGTAGTGACACATACCTGTAGTCCCAGCTACTTGGGAGGCTGAGGCAGGAGAATTGCTTGAACCTGGCAGACGGAGGTTACAGTGAGCCGAGATCGTGCCATTGCACTCCATCCTGGACAACAAGAATGAAACTCTGTCTCAAAAAAAAAAAAAAAAAAAACGAAGCTAAAGAAAAACTGGATGACTCATCTCTCTCAATCAAATTAACATCAATGGTTATGCGAGGTGTGGCTCACGCCTGTAATACTAGCACTTTGGGAGCCCAAGGCAGATGGATCATAAGGTCAGGAGTTCAAGACCAGCCTGACCAACATAGTGAAACCCCGTCTCTACTAAAAATACAAAAATTAGCCAGGCATGGTAGCGAATGCCTGTAATCCCAGCTACTTGGGAGGCTGAGGCAGAAGAACTGCTTGAACCCATGAGGCAGAGGTTGCAGTGAGCTGAGATTATGCCAGTGCACTCCAGCCTGGGCAACAGAGTAAGACCCTGTCTCAAAAAAAAAAAAAAAAAGAAAAGAAAAAGAAAATCCTTCTTTTTTCAGCCAATATTACCCAGCCTTTTGCTCCAGAAAGCAAACATAATCTAAGGTATTCCCCCAAAACAGTAACAGAAACCAAAGATACATCTTATAAAGAAAGATTCTATAATCCAGTTTAATGCATAGATCATGAGAATAGTCTAAACTAATTAACAATTATAATTATTTTTGAGATTGCATTTGATCAACCAAAATCCTGTGTAAGTCTTCACAAATGTCTGTTTCAGAACAGAGAGGGTTTCTTTATTCAGAAAGTGACTGTAAGAGAATTTTATGACACACTGAAAGCAAATATCTCCATAATATTTTAGACTTTCCCAATTCCAAGAGTCATTACAAGTCAAGATATCATTACCTAACACCAAATAGCCTGTTGGAAAACAGTTCTCGGATACAGAATAGGTTTTCTCGTGTTTAGTTATAACAGCTATACTTCATATACACAAAAAAAGCATCTTTGTTAAATAATCTACATTAGTTATATACTAAATGTTTGTGTTCCCCCAAAATTTATGTTGAAATCTTAACCCCCAGTATGATGGCATTAAGGGTGAGGTTTTAGGGAGGTAATTAGGTCATGAGGATGAAGCCCTCATAAATAGGATTAGTGCCCGTATAAGAGAAAAGAGAGCTTGCTCTCTGCCTACTATCCAACATACAAGGATACAATGATTAGATAGCCATCTCCAAACCAGGAAGTGAGTTCTCACCAGATACCAGATCTGCCTTAATAATGGACTCTACGTCCTCCCTAACTGTGAGGAGTAAATGTTTATTGTTTAAGCCACTCAGTTTGTGGTAATTTATTATAACAGCCCAAATTAATATTGAAATGTTTATTAATAATTCTGCATTTTATTACTTCTTTAGTTCAGCAAGTTAAATTGAAATCTCCTAACCAGTTAGATCTACCATATCTTGCTAATTCAGTTACCAATCAGCATGTAGAGCTATTACCAACTCCCTGAAGGACTTCTTTGCCCATTTGATATATTACGTATCTTCTATCTGGGAAGAACCAGGAAGTACAGACACTAAACATGTAAACTTGGCAAATGAGTAGTGACAATTTCAAGTAATAAATTTAAGTCAATAGACTATCTAAGAATTATAATTCAGGATAATTGTTTAACAAAGTGTGTCATAATTACTTTTAAATACGTAGGGGGTTTTGCCCTGAAATGTATGTCTGATTTATTCCCTAAACTTTCACCTCAGAATGAGCATGATACCAAATCAAGAATTTATATAAATAGAAGGAACTCAATAAACTAGAAGCAATAACAACTGAATCCACATTTTTTTTTTCTGGCAGAGCTAGCTGAGGTTTTATTTTGGACTAAAAAAAAAAAAAAAAGGCAATTGAATTGTTTTGTAGCTGGAGGCATGGGTAAAGTGGGTCGCCAGGCAGTAAACTCCACCGAGGGTGGGCTGAGGGCTAAGACTGAGCCTCAGGTGGGTCTCCCATTCTCTGTGCTCCCCTGCACAGCGGCCTCCCTCCTGGTGTCTGGGGCAGCCATAGAAGGGGCAAGCTGGGAGGGGCTGCTGCAGCTGTTCACTTGGGCAGGATGTCAGAGGACTAGGACACCAGCTTCCCATCAGGGGCCTCAATCTTCTTCACAACCATGGCCCTGGGGGAACTGGTGAGGATGAAGGAGCTGGAGCCCAGGCCATAGCTGAGGCCGGGGCTTGTGAGGCCTCCACAGGCCGAGCTCAGACTACCTGCATAGCCGCTGGTGGTCTTCGTATGGATACTCATGTTCTGCATCCCAGACTCCAGCTGGCTCTCCTCGCCCTCCAGCAGCTTCCTGTAGGTGGCAATCTTGATGTCCAGGGCCAGGGTGATCTTCATCAGCTCCTGGTACTCACACAGCTGCCGCACCACGTCCTGCTTGGCTGGCTGCAGAGCGGCCTCCAGCTCAGACAGCTTGACTTTGGCATCCTTAATGGCCAGCTCCCCATGCTGCTCGGCATCGGCAATGGTGGCCTTCAGGAAACCCCTCTGGCCTTTGAGGTCCTCAATCTTAGCCAGCTGATGTTCCGGAGATCTCAGTCTTTGTATGCTGCAGGTCTTCCCCATGCTTCCCAGCCAGCTTCAAGTCTACAGCTCCTCATATTTGATCTGGTACATGCTCTCAGCCTCAGCCCAGCTGTGGTTGGCAATCTCCTTGTACTGCACCTTGACCTCAGCGATGATGCTGTCCATGTCCAGGGAGCGGCTGTTGTCCATGGACAGCACCACAGACGTGCCTGAGATCTGGGACTGCAGCTCCCCACTCTCCTCTTCATACAGACGCCTGAGGAAGTTGATCTCGTCAGTCAGCCCTTCCAGGAGAGGCTCCAGCTCTACCTTGTTCATGTAAGCTTCATCCACATCCTTCTTCATGAGGACAGATTCGTTCTCCATCTCTGTACTCTTATTGATCTCATCCTCATACTTGTTCCTGAAGTCCTCCACCAGCGCCTGCATGTTGCCAAGCTCCACCTCCAGCTTCAGCTTCTCCCGGCCCAGAGTCTCCAGCTGCCGCCTAAGGTTGTTGATGTAGCTCTTGAACATGTTCCATGTTGCTCTGAGCCGTCTTCTGCTGCAGCAGGAGGCTCCACTTGGTCTCCAGCATCTTGTTGTGCTGCTCCAGGAACCATACTTTGTCTATGAAGCAGGCAAACTTGTTGTTGAGGGTCTTGATCTACTCCTTCTCCCAGGTGCGTACGGCCTGGATGCTGGTGTCCACCTCCAGGTTAAGGGGGCTCAGCAGGCTCTGGCTGACCATGATGGCGGTGATGCCTCCCATGCTGCTGGGCCTACCATAGCCTCGGCTCAGGCCACCCCGGAAGCTGCTGCCCACTCAGAAGCTCCAGGAGCTGATGCAGGCACTGGGCCTGCTCATGTAGGAGCGACTGCTGAAGGCCCAGGGGCCAGAGGTGAACACCCTGTAGGACTTCTGGGTCACCCTAATGGACATGGGGGAGGCAGAAGTGGAGGCAGGCAGGCTGAACCAGGCAGACATTCCAGAAGGAGGGGAGAAGCTGCTTCTTGGTCTCAATCCACATTTTTATCAAGAGGTGTTAGCTTATTTTTCAATTTAAGTGGAGGCCTGCGGCATTTCTATAATACTTAAAGGCATTTTTTTCCGATTTTCCTGTTATATGTCTTCATGTCTCCAGTTTCATGTATACCTCTTTAGGGGTATACACTCTTGCATTTGACAAATAGTCCCTGAGTACTTATGTGTCAAGTACTATTAGGTGCTGGGTATACTGTAGTGAACAAAACAAGTATGGTTCTTGATTTCAGAGAGCTTACTGTCTAGGGAGGAATGCAGATTTTAGATAAACAAATATAATTATAAATTGCAGTTATTTCCTATTTATATTGCATCTCTCTCAGTTGGTAACTAATCGCAACCCTTTTCTAGGAGTCTTCTGCATGTAGCTGGAGACATGAAGACATGTAACAGCTACTTCTATAAACTTCATCATGAAAGCTACCATGAAATTTATTCCAAGAAGTACAAAATATTCATCTATCAATATGTTGACAAGATAACTTTTATTCATAAGGTGGGAATTCATTGGTAATTTGTTTTCTTGAACACTGCTTATGATAAAATCTATGATGGCGCGAAATACACACACATTCCAGCTTTTCAAGAGAATTTTCTTATCCTAAACTCATTTTGAAAAACATTAGTGCTCTGGTTTGCAAATACAATGTTACTTCAATTAAATGTCTTTGAGGGATAACAGTTTCTAATGGAATGTCATCATTTGTATTTAAGATCTGTACTGAATTTATATTAAAGTCAACCTTCAGTGCGAGTTATTTCCAGGCACAGCTTGTTTGCCACAGCCCAGCTGATGGCATATAAAGTACTGACGACTTTAAAGTTTCCACTCTGCTTCCTAAGTTTTTACCTTCCTTTCCCCCACTATAATATCCTCTCCAAAGTGATTCCTAAAGTACTCCAGCTCTTTTCATTGCCTCTCCCCCAAAGGAAACTCAGTTGTTTATATCTGTTAAACCCACTGACTTCTTCCATTTTAATTTTTTAAAAATCCCCTCTTTAGGCTTAAAAAGTGTTTCCTTAAGGAACATCTGCATTTTAAACATTTATCTCTGCACGTTGTTCTACTTAATACTAAAAGGACCGGCAGTTAAAGATTTGAAGGAGTTTTTATCAGGGTGTCTTCTCCCTATCTCGCCAAGTTTAAACACACCCAACGCCTCGATTCCTTGCTTCCGAGTCGAGTAGCTTCTTTACATATCCCTGTACATTTGAGGTGTTACTCGTTGATATTTAAATATATTTTAAAATAATTTTCCATTTCTGTTTTCTGAAATTTTTGAATACGTTCTTTTGTATTTCGTGTCATTTCTGCCTCTGCTAATGATGTCCCTCGTATCCCTGGAGTGCATATCCTTTTTCAACAGTCACAATATTCCCTGTCAGCTGCCACGGGCCCCGCCCTCCAGAAGTTCATACTTTGTGGTCAAGCAGCTTCTTTAACTTTCTAAGACGAATTATCTAGGAAGTGCTATTGTCCCAGGATCACCAGCTCTGCTAAATTCCTACCTGCTGCGGGCGCTTAGTCAGAGAAGATGCATCAGATTTGTCTAATGGGCCCTTTTCCTTTTCCACCCACCGTCCCTGTTGCTTTCCGCTGAGCCTCCTCAACTCGAGTCATCCCAGCAGGTCTCGGCCCCCAGACCCCGCCCAGGACGGCAGGGAGCCTCTGCCCGGGAACGTAGCTGCGAGTGTTCGACTCAGGAGAGAGCGAAGCTCAGATCTACTCTCTGCAAAGCGAACGGAGAGAGCAAGGAACGCCCAGGAAGACAGGGCACGCCCGGGGAGAAAAGAACGTTACTTTAATGTGGCGTCGACCCTGGATCCCTGGCATCTAGGTCTGCCCGGCCACGTGTATCAAAACAACTCGCCCTGCCGCGTTCCCGGACCTCTCCTTCCCTTTGCCGGTTTCCCCTAAAGTCTACTTCTCCGTCGCTTCCTCCCCGCCTCTCCGAAGGCACGTGGCCCTTCCCGGCCTGCCCCCACCGCACCCCTCCCAGCCCGGAGCCGGCTCCTCCTAGCGTCGTTCGCTTCCCCTTTCCGTTCGCTCTTTCCGCCCCGGCTCTCCATCGCCCCTTCTGATTGGCCGAACGCACTGGAGCCTGGTTGGCCAATGGGCGATCTGGGCTGGAGGCAATGGGCGTGGCCGCAGCGCCGGGGCCCTCAGAGCGAGGCTTCCTCCCCCTCTCAGCCGGCCGCACATTCCGCCGCCGTTGCCGCCGCCCGGCCCCACAGTTGTCTTTGCCGGAGCTGCAGTCGCGCTGGGGTTAGGGCGGGGGGGCGGGCGGGAAGAGGAGAAGGCCGCGGCGGAGGCAGGTGAGCGGAGGACGGAAGCGGCGGCGCGGCGGGCACAGCAGCTCAGGCGGCGGCCCGGTTCCTGGGAGTGTCGGTGCGGCGCGGTGGTTGGGGCGGATCCCGCGGGGCCCGGGCGGGGGAAGGAGTCACCGGCCCGGCCATGGCAGACAACGAGAAACTGGACAACCAACGGCTCAAGAATTTCAAGAACAAAGGCCGCGACTTGGAGGTAAACTCGGGGACGACGCCGGAGGGGTGGGGGCCGTGGGCCTGGGGCCGGTCTCCGCCGGGACCCCGCGTGTGGGGAGTAGGGGCGGGAGCCGCCTCCGGGCCTCGGGGAATGGCGCTGGGGGCCGGCCCGTCCGTGACGCCTCTGCTAACGCGCCGGGAAGTTTATGTTTTGGGCCTGCTCCGCCTCTGCCGGGAAGCGAGGTGCCCGGGTACGTCCGTCGCGGCCTAGGCCTGCCCGGCGGAGCTGGCCCGGCGCGGGTACGAGGGGCCGGGCCGCGCGGCGGGGAGGCCGGGCGCGGCGCGGTGCGTGCGGAGGAGGCGTGCGTGTGCGGCCGGCGCTGCCCCAGCCGGGCCGCAGCCCCCTCCCCGGCAGCGGCGGAGATTCCTGCTCTCACTAGGGCACCGACGTCTGGCGCCGCGGGAAGGAGGGCTGTGGGGGTGGGAGGGTGAGCGTGTGGCTACCGACTGGGGCTCTGAACTTCCTCAGCGAGGCCCGAGGCGTCTCCACTTAAAGGCATTTTTTCTGGTCTTCCCGACTCCCGCTTTACCCCTGCCTCCCCCCAATATCCAAACTACAGGAGTCAACTTCTCCGTTGAAAAAAACACCCCCGGCGTGAGAGGCCATCCTGGTGATGCTTACAGTGCCTTCCAGCGGCCTGTGTTTTACTCTGGATATAGCTGATTCAAGATGTGGCTCACGGTGTGCCCTCTTCCAGGCAAAGGATACCCCTTATTTCAGCTTGTCCACAAATCTCTTTACCCCCTCCTGAGAGGAGACCACCAGCTGCATTCTTACATATAAAGTCCAAAGGGTTATACAAAGCTGTCATCCTCTAGTCTACAGTATCCTTTCCCTCCACCTGCTGGTGGTGGTAGTGGGGGATGGGGTGGGCTAAGGAATGGCACCGTCACGTTTGATTATTTAAAAAGAAAAAAAAAAGCTTCATTGTCTTAGATACAGCTGCTCCCGAGATTCTCAGTCTACATAAGGTGTATGGGTTAAATACACACATGCACACAAGCATACCCACACACCCCACTGAAATTTTTGATAGAAGACTTCTTCCATTCAGCTTTAAGAGTTTAGGTAAATAGATTTTTTTTTAACTACTTTCTTTCTGCATCTTAATCATGAGTTTAGCTTTTAGGGAAAGTGGTCAAGCAGTGTTTTTTATGCTGTTCCTTGGTACGTTTTCGTAGTGAAATCTTCAACTTCCCATGGCATGTTTCTCAACATGAGCTTTGCTTGACTAAGATATTTTTTGGGCTTTTCACAAACCTGTTAATATTATCTTGAAAGTAGTTTATGCTGTTTTAGTGGGTTTGATAATTTGAGGGACTACTAAGTGTCCAGGGCTGCTAATGCTGTGATTCTTTTAAGGTTAACATTTTCGTTGTGATCCCTTTTTATTAATGCAAAAGTATAACTTCTTTATTGAGATAATTCGCATGCCATAAAAATGAGCTTCTTAAATAACAGTGATTTTCAGTAAATTTACTTGGTTATGAAAGAATGTGGTGAAAATGTTTTCTATTAATATGAATATTTACTTTGAGAAAAAAATCGCAAATGATGAAACTTAAAAACTGATGAGTACCACAAAATTACAGAATCCAGAAAAATAGCAATTAGGTGCTTGGCAGATCCCTTTAACCCTTTTTTCCTCTACATTTCTGGTTTCTTTTTTCTAGCAGCTTCATTGAGATGTAATTCGCATACGATACAATTCACCCACCTGACGTGGCTTTTTAGTGTATTCATATAGTTTTGCAGCCATCACCACAGTCAATCTTAAAACATTATCACCACCCCAAAAAGAAACCTGTACTCATTAACAGTCAGTCTCCAATTCCCAACTACCCCAGCCCAAGGCAACCAGTTTCTGTCTTTTTAGATTTGCCTATCCTGGACATTTTATATAAATGGGATTGTACAATTTGTGCTTTTTTTGTAACTGGCTTCTTTCAGATAATGTAATGTTTTCAAGCTGTATCCATATTGTAACAAGAATGTATCAGTGTTTCATTCCTTCTTATGGCTGAATGATCCTCCAGCTCATGGATATACCACATTTTATTTATCCATTCATCAGTTAATGGACATCTTCATTGTTTCCACTTTTTTAGCTATTTTACATGATACTGCTAAGAACATTTTTGTGTGGACGTATGTTTTATTTCTCTTGGCTATATACCTAGGAATAGAATTGCTAGATCATATGGAAACTTACGTTCAACCTTTTATGGAATTGCTAGGCTTTCTGAAGTTATCCTTATTTTTTAAATTGATGTTTCCTCTTACAGCATATCTGTCAGCACTTTAGTCAAAATCAGATTAAGTGCCAAGTCTGTATTAGACGAATATTGTGATGTGTGACTTTAAAAAAAAGTATATATTGACATTAGCCAGGTTTGTTTTTGTTTGTTTGTTTGATTTTTAGAAATTCTTAGTGTCTTATGGTTGTCCTCCAGTGACTTTGATATCCTTGTGTGTACATTAGAAGTAGGAATATTTTCACTTTTCCACCTAAGGAAATAACATATGACTCTAATGGAAAGTCCTACATTGTCCACACTGTGACTTACTCAAAATCACGTGCACTTGTAATGCGATAGAAGCATCCTTTTTTATACTTGGAGAGCACTACAGTGATCTATTTTGTGTATTTGTTACTTACATGTATGCCTGTATCTCTCTAAACACGTATCACCCTTTAGGTATGGTTGCTACATTGTGTTACATAATGTATGTAGTATACAGCAAATTGTAAGAAAATACTTGCTTTTTGATTTAGATCTCATGATGACATCTAGTCCATGGGATGTCTTTGGAAAGAAGTACTGACCGGTGCTGTCCAATGAATTTAACTTAATCCAGTATATCCAAAATACCATTGCAACATCTAATTTGTGTAAAATAATTAACACATTTTATATTATTCCTTTTATACTTCAAAATCCATAATTTTACAGTTATGGCATACCTCCACTTGGACTAGCTGCATTTCAAGTGATTAATAGCCACATGTGGCTAGGGGCTACCTTATTGGAACAGCCCATATACAGAGAACAGCGTTTAGGGAGAGGTAATTGTAGCATATTTTGATCTAACAGTTTATTTGATTAGAAATGATGAAGAGTACAAAGTCCTAGAGTTCAGATCACTAACTTTGTGTATGACCTTGGGGGAAATCGCTTAGTCTAATGGTTCTTTCATCTGTAAAACTAGAGGTACTTGACATCTGCTTCATGAGTGTTGTGAAGATTAATAGGTAATGTTAGGAAGATGCCTGGCAATTCTCTGACTGTTTTATCACCTCCAAGCTTTTCTGTTTGTGGGGAGGGAAGGAATTTAATAAGATTCAGTATAATTGATTCTCTTACTCCCTTATATGCAGTGACTGTTTTTTCTCTCTGGTGTATAACTGGTTACATTGAACAATTAATAGGGAAAGGTTTTAATACAGAGAGATGTAATTGCTCATTGAGGGGCAGTTTAGACACACCAAATTATTGATCCTTTTAAAGTTATAATTTTTGAGTGTTAGAGTTGAAAGTTATTCATAGATTTCAATCCGGTATTTGTTCCTACCATTTTCTACCATTCTGGCTCCTCTAAAATGTGGTCATGTTAAGTTTCTTGAAAGACAAAAGCATCAAAGAAGGCATTTGTTGAGTATCCATTTAAAATAATTTTCAGGAACTATCAGATGATATCCACCAAGGCATGGCTGCTTGTTACAATGTGGTAGAAGATCCACAGTGTTAGTTTGAGAATAGTAACCATAGAAAAGAGGATATACAGTGCAACACAAGAAATGGATAGTGACCAGAATTCAAATAAAAAATTTGTCAGGATAAAGTAGATTAAACTCATATAATCTATGTTTTTAAAAGTAGAGGGGAATTTTCTCGTAGATTTCCTGATAAACCTGCATACTTGAAACCTGAAAGTTCTGAGTGTCTAGGTTCAAATAGAGCATAAAATATTACTAGATCTTTTAAAAACACAACTTACCCTAAATATAAAAGAACATTAAAATGCTACATAATTAGAAACTTGTGATTATCCACAGAAACATAAAATATGAAGTCAATTTGGACTTAAAAGAAGGTGCTTGGTTGAGAAGAGCTTAATAAATTGATGAGCTGTTTCATTGTTTTGAAAGAGCCTTGGTGATTTGTTAAAGTGTACAGAGTGAAAAGCATTGTTAAGGTATTAAGTCTTGTTAACTTTTAGAGACTGATCTCTCTCACCACAAATCTTGGAACATATTTACTATACTTAAAATAACTACTGTCTAATTTTTCACATAATAGTCCAAGCATGTGACAATATGAAATATCTGATAGAAATATAGATAAGAATTAAATGATTGTTTTTGTGCTTCTTGCCAGCTTTCCTGGTTTACAAGGCAGCCAGTTTCAGAATTGCTTCATTGATAGTTTTCTTGGAGACACCAAGATGCCCTTATTTCATAGTCACTAAGTATGTCAAATGAATATACAAGGTTGGGAATAATTGTAGGAGTGATTCAGATTTCAAGAATGAAGTTACTTTAGAAAAGAAATGATAGATGGTTTTTAAACATTGATTTCTAATACTTGATAGTGGATGTGGGGCCTTAAAATATTTTTAAATGTTTTCTGGAGCAGCATTTATCTATCTGAGGCCTATAATAATGAATGAAAGAAGAGCATATCATCAAATTTAACGTTAATTGCTGATTTTGGTACTTCCTGATTTAGTTCTGGAACAGAAGAGAGGAGTATGATTGAAGGGAACTTTTTGAGCACCTACTGTATATGCTTTTAACTGTATTCACATTTCTCTTAATCGTGTAAATAGCAATTATTAAATTAATCTTCAAGAAGAAACTCTTGTGCTTTAGATTTAATGGGATAACATTCAAGGGAATGATTTTAATTCAGGTATGTCAGAGTCTGTTCTTTTTGTACTATACCATATTTCTAGTTATTTTTGTACTATACCATATTTCTACCATTTAACTTCTTTCAGCCTTAATGCCTGAAGGTTTTAGGTGAAAGCACCTAGCATAGTCCATGGGGTATAATAGGTATTCAGTAAACGTTTTCTTTTTTTCTCAGAGAGGTTTTTGGAAATTGTGTATCACTTGTGGACTTTTAAACACTGGAAAACACAGTTTGTTTTCTGTGCTTTCCTTTAGGTTTGGTAAAAGACAGGGTTGGAGTTCTCTTTTTGTATAGTTAACATGAGAACTATCTTTATATTGGCATCCATAAAATAAGGACATTTTCAAAATCTAAAATACACAGTGAGAAGAATGGCCATGTTGAACATTTATTTTAAGTCTTAATGTTTGGCTTAAGACAGCTGAATTCTCACCTATTTCTGCATTCAGTCTTTTGTGATACGCTTGATCAAAGTATGTGAAGAATATCACAGATAGGCAGTTGAAAAAGGAAGGTATGTGTGTTTTCATAGGCTTTTCAGGATCATCATGGAGATTATGTGATACTACACCGTAACTTAACAAGAGGTAGTTTCTTAGAGATTAGTTGCAATGTAGAACCTGAAGCCAAATGAGTGAACTTTTCTTACACTGTTACATTAAAATCTATTTATTGGTCTGTCTTGCATTTCAAATGTAACTTTTACCCATCTTTTACTGATGCTTTTTGTAACATCATGCATTGGATCATTTGGAAAACATGTCATTGAGTTATGCAGATCTTCCAAATGCTAGCATGTTTTATTATTCAATAAGAAATTCGTGATTATTGTTAACCATACAGCTCAGAAAAATTTTAAGTATTGAGACTCTGTCAAGTTCACAGTAATGGATACAGGTTTTCTAATATTCTAACTTTCTTTCAGAAGCTCATTTTTCTTTTTTTACCATGCCTCTGGGACAAGTTCAGAGGAAGCTGAAATTTTATCATTAGCAATAAATGCTATGAATTGTTATCCTTGAAGCCATAGACTCACTTTGCTCATTTTCATGAAAACATCTTCCAACCCCTAAGTCTGAATAACAATAATTTGTCAGTCAGTTTTTTTCTAGTAAAAATAGTGTTCCATGAAAAAAGTGGCTAGTTCAGTTCACAGCTCAGTTGTACAAGTAGTTTTTCCTTGAGACAGTTGTCCTGCAATAGAAATTGGTATGCTCCAGAAGTGGCTTATATGTGAGCTCCGTTTTTTTCACACATTTAGAAAAGGCCAATATTTAATAAAATTGATCATTTTTTGGCTGTTTTATCAAGGACATTTTTAAGTGAGCTGACTTAAAAAAAAAATTTAGTTGTGAAATACAGTGACTACTATTGCATCTTGATGTCATTGTCTTAATTCATTCTAAAGCACCAGCAGTCTTACCCTATCAATTCAAATGTCAATACAATTTTTTTCAATAAGTGTTAGTGTTATTATTAGGAAAATAGTTTTGACCCTGTGGACTCTCTGTAAAGGTCTTAGGGCCCACATAGGGACCCCCATGGACCACACTTGGAGTGCCACTCTTAATTTATCATTGTTTCTCTTACACAAGAGTGTCACTTTTAATTAATACAGGCTCGTAAAAAGCCTTATAGTATAGGAGTTAAAAGAACATGAACTGTGGAGTCACTTAGGCCTGGGTTTGAACTCTGGTTTCTCCATTTAATAATTATGGAGGCTAACTTAATCTCTCTCAGCCTTTGAAATGCTTAACAGTGCCTAGCATAAAGTACATGCAGAGTAAATGGAACCTCTTACTATTTCTGCCAGCCTACTTAGTCATACATTGCATCCTAGTAAACCCCTATGTTCCGTGACAGGGTAACATTTTGCTTGCAAAATTCCTCTTGTACCACTGTGTGCCATAATCCAAACCACATCACACAAATTGGGGAAGGCTTCCTAATCGCCTTATTTAACGATCACCTGAAAGCCTGCTTTCTCCCACATACTTCAGCCAAATTATCACGTAAGTAATAGTTTATGGCTTCATTTCTTTAATCCTATGTTGTAAGTGAGTTAGTAAATGCTTTATGTAGATTTTGTAACTGTTTTCTCAAAAGATTGTAAATATAATTAGAAAACAACTGTAATTCACACTACTTAGTACCCAGAATGAAAATGATTTAAGGTCATAGATATTTGTTGGTAATACAAGATTAAGTTGATTATTAAAAATGCTAAACTTTGCCAGGCACAGTGGCTCATGCCTGTAATCCCATTGCTTGGGGAGGCTGAGGTAGGAAGATTGCTGAGGCCGGGAGTTTGAGACCATCCTAGATAATATAGGTAGACCTTGTCTCTACAAAAAAAAATAAAATAAAATCAGCTGGGCATGGTGGCACACACCTGTAGTCCTACCTATTTAGGAGGCTGAGGCAGGAGGATCACTTGAGCCCAGGGAGTAGAGGCTGCAGTGAACTGTGACCATGCCACTGCACTCCAGCCTGGGTGACAGAGTGAGATCTCGTCTCAGATAAATAAATTTGTAAATGCTGACTTCTTTTCTATTACTGCTTGTTCTCTGTTTGGACAGAATTTGATCATCTGTCATTTTTGCCCTAAATTTTTATTGACATTAAACTTAGTGTAAATTACATTTTAATCAATAATGCATTCTGACAAACTTGCATTTTCATGAATTTTTTTACTAACAAAAGTCAGAATCCTAAGATAATGTGTTTCAGTGATGGACGTATTATCTAATATTAGAAAGTAAGTCATAGTCTATCTCAGTGTCCTGTTCTTTAATGAAAACTGTAGTTTGCCCATACCTACTCATTATGTTTTTTATAGTATGTGTTTCTGCCCCCTCAAGGTAGATGTTATGTAAATTTGTTTAGTTGAGCAGTTTTATCCTGAATGACCTACATTAAGTGGTCTCTGCTGGGTTGTATTAAATGACCCTGTCCTGCCTCTTCACATTGGCTTTTTAGCCACTCTAAGCTGTTACTGGTCCAGAAAAACAAGCAAAATAGTTAGTATCTTAAGATTTTCAAATAATTGTTACATCGTTCTGGTTCTTTAGTAGATATGAAATATTTTCCGGCTCTCTTTAGAATAGTGCAGAGGATTTGGTTCCTTGTTTCACTTTTTAATATTATGTGGAGATGTTCATTTTATTACAAGTATATCTGTAGAACTGGGTTCATTGTTGATCAGCTGTTCTATTGAACACCTTAAATTTGTTCACATTTTTTTCCTCTTAATATCGTTAATAATTTTTCCCAATCCGCTTTTTATTCTCCAGCTTTAAAACAATGACAGTACAGGTTGAGCATCCAAATCCAAATATCTGAAATCCACACTTCTCCAAAATCTGAAACTTTTTAAACACCTATATGGCACTTAAAGGAAATGTTCATTGGAGTACACCAGATTTTGGATTAGGGATGCTCAGTCTCTTAAGTATCATGCAAACATTCTGAAATCCCAAAAAATCCAAAATCTGAAACACTTCTGTTCCCTAGCATTTCACATAAGGAATACTCAACCTATATTATTATTATTATTATTATTATTATTATTATTTTTTGAGATAGAGTCTCGCTCTGTCACCCAGGCTGAAGTGAAGTGGCACAATTTTGGTTCACTGCAACCTCCAGCTCCCCAGTTCAAGCAGTTCTCCTGCCTCAGCCTCCTGAGTAGCTGAGATTACAGGTGCATGCCACAACACCCAGCTAATTTTTATATTTTTAGTAGAGACGGGGTTTCACTGTGTTGGTCAGGCTGGTCTCAAACTCCTGACCTTGTGATCCACCTGCCTCGGCCTCCCAAAGTGCTGGGATTACAGGTGTGAGCCACCACACCCAGCTCCTGTATTATCTTTAAATGATGGAAAGCTTAATTAAGACCAATACACAAATGAAAAATAGGATCAGCCTCCTTAGTCATTAGGGAAACACAGCTCAAAAGCATGATGAGATACCACTTCACACCCACTAGGATAGCAGCATATAAAAAGATAGACAGTAACAGGTGTTGGTGACGATGTGGAGAATGTGGAACCCTCATACATGGCTGATGGGAATATAAAATGGTACGGCTGCTTTGGAATGCAGTTTGGCAGTTCCTCAAAAAGTTAAACAGTTAACATGTGACCCAGCAGTTCTACTCCTTGATGTAAATCCAGGAGAATTGAAAACATATGTCTGCACAAAAACTTGTACATGAGTGTTCATAGCAGCATTATCCATACTAACTAAAAGAAGAAAATAACCCAAATGCCTATTAACTGATGAATGCATAAACAAAATATGGTATATCCATCCATACAATGGAGTATTGTTCTGCTATAAAAATGAATGAAGTATAATAGTCCTCCCTTATCTACAGTTCCAGTTACCTGCAGTCACCTGTGATCAGAAACTAGGTGTATATGATACAATAAGATATTATTTAGAGAGAAAGCCCACATTCACATGACTTTTCTTACAAGATATTGTTATAATTGTTCAATTTTATTATTAATTACTAATCTTCTGCACCTAATTTATAAAGTAAGATTTATCATAGCTATATAGGCATAGGAAAAAACATACTACATAAGGAGCTTGGTACTATCTGCAGCTTAAGGCATCTACTGGCCATCTTGGAACACATCCCCTGCAGATATGGGGAGACTGTTTTACTGACACATGCAGCAGTATAGATGAAACTTGAAAAAGTGACACTGCCTGAAGTAAGCTAGTCACAAAAGATCACATTCTGTAATTCCATTTATATTTGAGAGGGTATAGTAAATAAACTCCTTTTCCTACACTATCCTTTCACACAGTCACTCAACATAGTACTGAGACCAGATGTATGGGAGTTTTCCCCACACAACAGCTAAGCAATCAGTTATGCAGTGGACACCTGCTGGGTGTCCAGATTCAGTTTGATTCTGACACTGTCTTCATGGAGATAACATCAGATTTCAGGTTGAGAGCTCAGTCCCATGGGAGTGTCCCCCACTTTTCTTGCAGTCCAAGCACAGGTTATGGCTTGTGCCTCTGACTGACTGGCTATAAATCAGAGTTCATGCTACCCGCTCCTTGGTTTCAATTAGTTTGCTAGAATGGCTCATAGAACTCAGGGAAACACTTTGCTTATGTTTACTGATTTTTTTTTTAAATAAACAGTATTACAAAGGATACAGATAATCAGCCAGATGTGGTATTTGGGAAGGGGCACCAAGTTTCCATGCCATCTAGGCACCAGCATGTGGAGACTCGTTTTGCATTAGGCTTTTAAGAATGGAAGGAACACTTCCTTATTCAGACTAGATCAAATAGGATGGGATGTTAGGAAAGTTCAGGGACCAAGTCTCATATTATTCAAGACACATCAGGTAGGATTGTCTTGGTGGCAGGTGTTCCTGGATTTTCAAAGTTCTGCTCTGCCAGCTGCTAAGTCAGCTACTAAGTTTTATTTTTCCTAGCTACTGATGGTCTTAGTCTTTACGTAATGCTATGTTAAATTACTAAGAGAGGTAATCTGACTGAGCTAATAAGCTCTGTCCAAGCTGAAGCAGATTGTTTTTACTGCTGGCCTGCTTATGGATTGGCTTTTCCTGAGTTAGGTGCTTTCTTCCCAACTCCCAAAACCAGTCTGCTGTGGTATGAGGAGTATAGGGGTATCACATGAGAAGTAACATCCTTTGACTCCTCTTCAGGAGCATCCCTGGAAAGAGTGGTTTCTTTTAGACAAGTAATATGACATTACTTTAGTTAATGTCCACCTCCATTCTTACTTTCCTGTCAACTTTCTACTCACTGTCATAGTCTGGGGCAAATCATCATTGTCTCATCTCCAGAGTGGTTACCTTGTTTCTGCTGTTTGCCTTTTTCCAGTTCATAAAATAACCAGCATGATTTTTTTTTTAAGTAAAGTAAATCAAATCACACCTCCCCTGCTTCATTAGCTTTTCACCACATTTAGCTTCCATACTCCTTACTGAGACCTTCAAGGCCATAACAAATTTGGTCTTTGTCTACTTCTGCGACCTCTCACTCTACTGTCTCCCTTAGTTACTTAACACTCTCATTCATTTATCTTTTTTTAATTCCACTATCACATCAGTGGTGTTCTCCTCTTCAGTCCATCACATGTGCTGCTCTGTCTGTGAGAATGTTTTCTCTGCCCTTTCAATCCCCTTCCCTTTCCTTCATTTATATGGTTATTTCTCATCCTTTGAATCTCAGCTTCAAAGTCATTTACTCACAGAGGCCATCCCTGAAAAAGTTAGTTGAAAGTTAAACCCTCCTGTTTTCCTTAAGAGCACTGATGATAATTTGTGTATTTACACAACGTTAGTGTCTCCCATCAGACAATAAGCTGCCTGAACCTTGTCTATTTGGTACACCACTATATTCTTAAGTCTCATCACGGAGCCTGGTATGTAGTCACATTTAAGTAAGTATTTGAGAGAATTAAATGAAAATTTTTTTCTTTTTTTTTCTTTTTTTCTTCCCCCTCCCTCAAATGAAAATTTTTAAAAAAGAAAACAGGAATGTATTCTGATTAGAATTAGTAACTAAATTAGAATTTTTATTTTTAAAGTTATTTTATGTATTTATATATAAATTTATGGAGTACAAGTGCAGTTTTGTTACACGTATAGATTGTGCAGTGATGAAAACAGAATTTTCAAGTCAATTTTATTTTTTCCCTTGATAGAAGTAATACATGATCATTGTAAAAACAATTTGGAAAAATAAAAATCATCTTTCATATTCTCACTGCTGTTAGTCTTTTGGATTGTTTCCTTTTTCATGTGTAGTTTTTTTCAAACATATTTGAACTTAATTTGAATTCTCATGAAAGTAACTCATACTAGAATACAGCAGAGGTTTTCATCTTTGACACTATTGATGTTTTGGGCCAGATAATTTGTTGGGATTGGGGGAGTGTCCTGTGCACTGTAGGATGTTTAGCAGCATCTGTGGCCTCTGCTTAGTAGATGTCAGTAGCATATCTGCCCTCCTTGTTGTGACCACCAAGAATGGTCTTCAGAAATTGCCAAATATCCCTTGAGTATCAGACTCATCACAGATGAGAACCACTACTAGAATGTAGTTACTTGAGTAAACTTCCCAGAAGACCGTGGCTATTTTCACTTGTCAACCCAAAAACCTTCAGTGGCTTCCCATTATCTCTAAGAGGCACTGAAAAGTTCTTAATTAGCTAAGCATTTCATAGGCTCTCAATTTGGTTTAACAGATAGATATATGAGTGTTTGATGCATAGATGCTAGTAAAGGTATATATGTGAAATTACTTGACCAGATTATTCTTACCTTTTTAGTTTATAACTCCCACATCCAAATAACTTCATCTCTGACTCTTTACTTCAGGCAAGTGAACCCACTTCACATTTAACATTCAGTTCTACTTTTTCTATATTTGCTTTTGTTGGATCTCTCCTGGAAACACCTTCAAGTGTTTACCTTTACTTTACCATTACTCCTTTACCTTGCCGTTTCTTATTTATGCTTCCAGTTTGAACTTAAACCTCCACAACTCAGTTAAGTTTTCACTAATCACATCAATTCATATGAATCTTCTCTTTACTGAACTCCTAGAGCAGTTATTTATGTATCTATATTTTGGTATTTTCTCCTGTAAGACAGTGTTTTTACTTGTCATGTGTTTTTATAGAGAAAAGATTATTGCAAAAGGGTATGTATGGCAGCAACTTGGATAATCTAGATGAAATGGATAAATTCCTAAAACACATAACCTATCAATACTGAATCACGAAGAAATAGTAAATCTGAATAGACCTGTAACTATTAAGGAGATTGAAACAGTAATTTTAAAATCTCCCAACAAAGAAAAGCCCGGGATCATTGGCTTCACTGGTGAATTCTACCAAACATTTAAAGAAGAATTATACCAGTTCTCCTCAGACTCTTTCAAAAAATGGAAGCGTTCCAAACTCATGCTACGAGGCCAACCTTACTCTGATACTAAGGCCAGAAAAAAACTACAGGCCAATATCCTTGAGGAAAATGGATGTAAAAATCCTAACAAACTTACTAGTGTACCAAATTCAATAGCACATTAAAAGGATCACATACCATGACCAAGTGGAATTTATGCCTGGGGTTCAAGGATGGTTCAACATATGAAAATCAATATGATACACCACATTAACTGAGTGAAGGACAAAAATGACACAATCATACCAGTTGATGCAGGGAAAGTTCCGTGCCAAACTTTGACAAAAATTCAGTGCCCTTTCATGATAAAAAAAAAAAACACCCAAACTAGGAATACAAGGAAATTATCTCAACATAATCAAGGCCATATATGAAAAGCCCACAGCAAACGACATACTCACTGATGAAAACCTGAAAGCTTTTCCTGTAAGATCAGAAATAAGGCAGTGACAGTATGTACTGGCTCATGCATATAATTGCAGTGCTTTGGAAGGAGGCCTAGGTGGGAGTATCACTTGAGCCCAGGAGTTCCAGAGCAGCCTGGGCAATATAGCAAGACCCTGTCTCTACAAAGAAAAGATGATAGTAACTATCCAGGCATGCTGGCATGCACATGGAGTGCCATCTGCTTGGAAGGCTGAGGAGGGAGGATTGCTTGAGCCCAGGATTTTGAAACTGAAGTGACTGCCACTGCACTACAGCCTGGGCAGCAGAGTAACACTCTTTCAAAACAAAACAAGGATGCTCACCCATGGCACTTCTCTCCAGCATAGTACTGGAAGCCCTAGCTAGAACAGTTGGGCAAGAAAAAGAAATGAAAGACATCCAAATCTATAACAAAGATGTAAAATTATCTCTCTTCACAGATGACACAATCACCCTGAAGATTCCACAAAAACTATTAAAACTAACAAATTCAGCAAAGTTGCAGGATACCAAATCAATGTACAAAAAAACAGCAGTGTTTCTATACACTAACAACAATCTGAAAAGGGAATTAAGAAAATCTCATTTCCAGTAGTGTCAAAAAAAAAATACTTAGGAATAAACCTAACCAAATAAATGAAAGACTTGTATTCAGAACATTGCTGAAAGAAATAAGACACAAATAAATGGAAAAAAATGCAACGTTCATGGAAAACTTAATATTGTTGAAATGTCCGTGATACCCAAAGCAACCTAAATATTCCATTGCAAGCCCTATCAAAATCATGGCAGCATTTTTTACAAAAATAGAAAAGTAGGGTTAAAATTCGTAAGGTACCACAGGGAATCTGAATATCCAAAACAATCTTGAGAAAGAACAAGGTGGGAAACCTCATGCTTCCTGACTGAAAAACATATTACAAAGCCACTGTAGTCAAATCAGCATGGTACTGGCATAAAGACATAAACAGTGGAGCAGATTAGAGAGCCCAGAAACTCTCTATAAACCCCGGCATATTCGGTCAAATGATCTTTGACAAAGATGCCAAGACTACACATTGGAGAAAGGATAGTCCTTTAACAAATGTTGCCAGGAAAACTTGATATCCACCATGCAAAAGACTGAAATTGGACCTTTATATTATATACAAAAGTCAACTCAAAATGGATAAAATACTTAAATATAAGATCTGAAACTGTGAAACTAGGAGAAAATAGAGAAGGCTTTATAACTTCAGTCTTGACATTGATTTCTTGGATAAGACTCTTAAAAACAAAGCTATAAAAAAAAATAGACAAATAGAACAACATCAAACTGAAAAGTTGACTTGCAGCCAAGGAAACAGTCAATAGTGAAAAGACAACCTGCAGAATGTGAGAAAATATTTGCAAATTGTATATCTGTTACAGGATTAGTATCCAGAATATATAAAGAACTCCTAAAACTCAACAGCAAAAACTAACAACCCTATTTTAAAATGCACGAAAGGCTTGAAAAGATATTTCACTAAGGAAGACATACAGAATAGCCAATAACCACATGAAAAGATGCTCAACAACAGTAATCATTAGGGAAATGCAGATCAAAACAACAATACCACCTCCCATCCATTAAGATGACTGCTATAAAAACAACAAAAACAGAATAACTGTTGGTGAAGATGTGGAAAATTTGGAATCCTGTACATTATTGACAAGAATGTAAAATGGTGAAGCTACTATGAAAAACAGAATGGTGGCTCCCAAAAAGTGAAAAATAGAATTATATGATCCAGCAATTCCACTTCTGGATATATATCGAGATGAATGAAAGCAGGAACTAAGATGGTTGTACAGTCTTGTTCATAGTAGCAGCATTTGCAGTATTCAAAAGGTGGAAACAGAAAATTATTTGAGCTATAAAATTGATAAAATGTGTATGTACATACAGTAGACTATTATGTTGACTTTAAAAGGAAGGAAATTCTGACACATTACAACATGGATGAACCATAAGCATTATGCCAAGCAAGATAAGCCAGTCACAAAAAAACAAATACTGATATGATTCCGCTTATACAAGGTACCTAGAATAGACAAATGCATAGAAACAGAAAGCGGAATGATGGTTGCCAAGGAGATAGGGAGTTGTTTAATGGATACAGTGTTTCAGTTTTATAAGATGAAGATAGTTTTGGGAGATTTGATGCACGACTATGAACATTCTTAATACTACTGAACTCACTTAAAAATAGTTAAATGGTAAAGCTTATGTCTTTTTTACTATAATTTTTCTTAAAATTTAAAGTGGTTAAGATAGTAAATTTTATTGTTACATATATTTTACCACCAGCAACAAAAAAGAAACCCAGAACACTAACACCACCACATGCTGGGGAGGATGTGGAGCAACAGGAACTCTGATTCATTGTTGATTGGGAAAGCAAAATGGTTCAGCCACTTTGAGAGGCAGTGTAAAACTGAACATATTCTTACTATATGACCCAGCAGTAGCACTTCTTGGTAATTACCCAAATGAGTTCAAAACTTATGTCCACACAGAGTAATAGTATTCATAACTGCCAAAACTTGGCAGCAACTAAGATGTCCTTCAGTAGTAAATGGATAAATAAACTGTGACATATCCAGACAATGGCATATTAGTCAGTGCTAAGAAGAAATGAGCTATCAAGCCATGAAAAGACATGGAGAATCTTAAATGTATATTACTAAAAGAAAGAAGACAATCTGAAAGACTATGTGTTATGTACTTCCAACTAAATGACATTCTTTAAAAGGCAAAACTATAGAGACAGTAAAAAGATAAGTAATTGCCAGGGATTGAGGTTGAAGGAGATCAATAAAGACAGCACAGAAGATTTTTAGGGCAGTAAAAACACTGTTTGATACTAATGGATACATATCATTATACATTTGTTAAAACCCATAGCATATGCGACACTAAGAGTGAACCCTAATACAAATTGTGGACTGTGGGTGATAATAGTCCATGTAGGCTCATCACTTGTAACAAATGTACCACTCTGGTAACAGGATGTTGTTGTAGTGGGTGGCTCTGCCTGTGTGGGGGCAGGGAATATATGAGAACTATCCATACTTTTTACTGTTTTCCTATAAACGTAAAACTGCTTGAAAAGTAATCTTTTGTGCCGGGCAAAGTGACTCATGCCTATAATCCCAGCACTTTGGGAGGCCGAGGAGGGTGGATCACCTGAGGTCAGGAGATCGAGACCAGCCTGGCCAACATGGTGAAACACCGTCTCTACTAAAATAAAAAAAATTAGCTGGGCGTGGTGGCAGGTAACTATAATCCCAGCTACTCAGGAGACTGAGGCAGGAGAATTGCTTGAACCCAGCAGGCGGAGGTTGCAGTGAGCCGAGATTGTGCCACCACACTCCAGCCTGGGCGACAGAGCAAGACTCCGTCTCAAAAAAAAAAAAGTAGTCTTTTGTATGGCATGATATCATTCATGTAAATATTTTAAATATATTTAAAATTGGTGATATGCAGTAAAAACACCAAAACACCCATGAGAGTCTAATCAGGCAAGTAATTAATCAGGAAAATGGTTGCATCTAGGCAGAAAAACATAAGGGGAAGAGAGGATTGTGGATAGAGTGAAATTTTAGCATTCATAACACTTTAAGATTTTTATTTCTTCAGAAAAAGGCAAATATGACAAGATAACAATATATTGGATGTCATGAATTTTTTGTATATTTTATATTCTATATATAGTTGAAATTTTATATATAGTTGAAATTATATATATAGTTGAAATTTATAGTTGAAATTATATATAGTTGAAATTCTATATATAGTTGAAATTTTTTAAAATTCATCTTATAGAATTGGTTAATTTGGGTTTGCAAATGTCGCCTTCTTACTCCACTGATTAGTTGGTAGGAGGGAACCATTATGGTCAGTTTACACAGATTTAGTCAAAAGCTCGCCCTGGAACATCACCAGAAATGGGAATCACTTTGCAATGTGGCTTAAGAGACCCAAGAAGGACTGGAGAGTGAGTTTTGTTTCCATTTTGAGAAAATGTAATGTATTGTAGATACCAGGGCTCAGTTTTAGTTTTGTAACTTACTCAGTTCAGTACTGTACCACAATAAATGAGATGTGGGTTAGAAACGCTAAATCTTGAGTGGTATTTTAAGCATATTAAATAGTGTGCAGGGATGGGAATAAACGGTACAGAAACAGACCAGAATTCAGTAGATAGGGGTTGGGGGGTGATATTGGGACCTTTGTTTATCCAAATAAAGGTTGGTGATTAACCACATTAGTTTATCAAGTAACTTGTACATTTAGTAATCCTCATCTTATTTGACCTGTCTCCAACATTGAATGTAGTAGACTGTGCTTCCTTAAAAAATAGTATTTTCACTTGGTTCTGGATTCACACAGATTCTTTGTTTTTGTTTTTGTTTTTGTTTTTGTTTGAAATGGAATCTTGCTTTATCACCCAGGCTAGAGTGCAGTGGCACAATCTCACCTCAGTGCAACCTCCACCTCCTGAGTTCAACCAATTCTTCTGCCTCTGCTTCCTGAGTAGCTGGGACTACAGGCATACACCACCATGCCCAGCTAATTTTTGTATTTTTAGTAGAGTTGGAGTTTCACCATGTTGCTCAGGCTGGTCTTGAACTCCTGACCTCAAGAGATCCACCCAGCGTCAGCCTCCCAAAGTGCTGGAATTAACAGGGGTGAGCCGCCATGCCTGGCCTCTTACACATTCTTGACTGCCTTCTATCTCACTGATTTCACTTCTTAGTCTTTACCTCTTATTTTGTAGTGCCTCACATTATGCTCGTTTCATAGGTAGTCTCATCTGGTGATCTGGTTTTAAATACTATTTCAATACTGGCAACTTTCCAAATTAATATTTTTAGTCTCAACCTCTTTCTTGAACTCAAAATTCAGCTGACTGCTTGACATCTCATTTTAATGCATTGCAAGTGTCTTGAACTTAGCATATCTAAAAGTGATGTCACCCCCCACCCCCAAAACTTGCTAATCAAGTCCAGTCTGCCCCATCTCAGTAAATGAAACCATCCTTCAGTTGTTTAGACCAAAAATCTTGAAAGCATTGTCTCCTCTCTTTGACAATTCTATTCACTCTATTAGCAAATTTTGTAGGTTCTGTCTTCAAAATATATTCAGGCTCATTATGTTTTATGAACCCCATTGCTACCACTCTGATCCAAGGTATTATCTCTTGCTGGGATTACTGCACTTGTAGTATATTCCCAACACAGCCGCTGGAGTAACTCTCTTTTAAGTCAGAACACGTGTTTCCTCTCTCCTTTGCTCAAAACTTTACAGTGGCTAGCCTCTATTTCCTACTTCTCTTTGTTCATTGCATGTCAGCTACCCACCTGGCTTGATCACTCTTCTCAAGGTCTTTATTTAAAAATGTCCTTCCTGGCTTTATATTTTTCTGTCTAATACCAACAAAACACTATATATTTTAACTTTATTTACTGTCTCTCACGCTAAACTGTAATAAATGCCATGAAGACAGAGATTTTGTCATTTTGTTCCCTGTTTTTAAACACTCAGAACAGTTCGTGGCATATATAGTAGACAGTAAACGTGTTGGGTGAATGAATGGTTTTATTTGCATATGTACTCATCTGTTTAGTATGTGAACATAACGAGAGGACTTTTTAAATCGTGCTTTGGCAAGGTAATTCAGTAATCTACCTTTCAATGAGGATTTTCCTGTTGCTAAATTTAAAGTCTTTGAACATAAGTTCACAAAGAAAAATTAAAGAATATTTTGAAAGTAAACACTGAGGAGAAAAAGAGAAGGAAAAATAGCTTATTTGAAGGAATATGTAACAGAAGTAGACCTAGAATGAAAAAGTAATGTGATGTAGTGTAAAGAACATTGGACTGGTTCCAGGTTATCTAAGCTTTGGTATTCTTTAAGTCACTGAGCCATAGTTCTTTCCCCATTAAAATGGAAGAGTTTAAATGATTACTATTCTTTCCAGTTACAAAATCCTGCACTAGTTGTTCACATTTTTCCATAAGAAAACCATGAGTTTGAGTTTATTGTGTTCTTATAACATAGAAGGAAAATGTTCCTCAGTCTCTCTTTTCATATTTGGTATTGTTTTGTAAATGGAAAAAAAAATACTTTTCTCATCTGAGAATGCACCAAATTAGCAGAGATAACAGATTCCTTCAAGCAGTGATATAAAAGCTTAATTTGAGTATATCTCATTTCTTCTCTTACTCTTCCTCAGCAATTTTTCCCAGTGTCTTTTTCCATGAGTTGAGTTTTCTTCAAGTCACTCAATTTGTGAAGTTTTATTTCTTCTGTTAAGGATTCTAAGTGTTTTTTGAGACAAAGTCTCACTCTGTCACCCAAGCTGGAGTGCGTTGGCATGGTCTTGGCAGGGAGTTTGAAGAGAAGCAATCATTCTTGGTAGCATTTGATCAATTCCCTTATAACCCATTCATCCTAGAGTACCTTCCTTTGTGCTCATATAAAACTTAAATGTGTGTTTGTTTACTAGAATTGATTTCTTTATAGGTTGTCCTCAAGTCGCCTTCTATAAATGATTCTGAAAGTTTATCTTGCAGTATTTCCCATCCCTGAGACGTTATATGTGTCTCACCAAGCCTATGGTCATTTCTAACCTTTGTTCTCTCCCTGTCAAACACCATCTCTTTGCCAGTATGCACATGCGCATGTTAAACACACACACATACACACACACACACACACACACACACAGTTTGTTTGAGGCAGGCTAGTCCTAGCTACTGCAGAGGCTGAGGCCAGGAGTATCACTTGAACCCAGGAGGCTGAGGTTGCAGTGAGTCAAGATCACGCCACTGCAGTCTCAGAATTTCCCCGAGATTCTGTCTCAGGGGAAAAAAAAAATTGATCTAGTTTTGAGGCATAAAAGATCTTAGAGATCTGTTGAGTTCTCTTTACAGATGAAGGAATTAATGTCTATAAAGGTGATAACTTGCCTATGATTTCATTAAAGGTAGAACTGGGACTGGTAACCATATACTAGTAGAGTAGTATAACTATGTACTAGGAAACCATCTTGGGAGGAGATGCATGCATTTACTTTCTCTTCTATCATATGTAATTTCTTGCAAAAGATAGATGAATATAGAGAACTCTGGAAATTCATTTTCCTATTGTTTGAATGTTGAAGAGATAGTAAAACTCTAATCCCATTCCTTGAAGTTAATACCTAACAGTTTCTTACATTTTGGCAATTTTTAAAAATAACATTTATGTTCTAATAAATTTTCAATGCTTACTGTTCAGATATGGATCATTTTAAAGGATGGTATCTATAGACTAGAATTATTTCTTAATATTGCTCTAATAGCTTGCCTAGATTAAGTCTGGCCTCCTGTACTCAATTATTTTCAAACTCCTCTTCACTTATACTCAGTGTCCATTAATCTTATCACTTCTTAAGGAGATAAGAACTTGATTCTGCTTGAGAAGACTTTTGCCCATCACTAGTAGAACTTCAGGCCTTTAATACTATTATTAATAAGTAATACCTCTGAGAAATCTACAGATTGAAAATTCGAGCTAAACTTACTGCTTAAAGAACTTTTCTAAATGAAGGATTATAATAATGGGTTTTTATCCTTAGGAGATATTAATTATTAACCCACTTGAGTAAGCATTTAACACTGTTAGGCATTTAAAATTTCCCTTTTATTGTCATAATGTAATTTATTTGCTAATTACATGCAGTTTGCCAACATAAATACTATTTGAGAAAAGCACGAATAAGCACGGTGATGGCTGCTGCTGGAGAGATCAGCAAGTGGAGGTGAAAGGAGAGAGAAATAAGAAAGGAATAGGAAAACATACTTTTCCTATTATGCTGTTTTAGCTTTTGGTTTACTATATAATTGGGTCGAATAACTGTTTTACCTACCACATGTGTTTGGGTTGTGATGATAATTTGGGTTGAAATCACCAGTAACTCACTTTTCTCTGAAAAGTGTAGCTTAGTTTTATGTGATGTGATTGATTTGTTTTCTTGCCTACCTGTTCATTTCTGGGTTCTGATATTCTTCATCAGATTCCATATATGCCGTCTTTCATAGTTCTCTAGTTTTGCACATGCTGTATTTTCTACCTGGAATGCCTTTCTCTAAATGGATTGCCATTCAGTCTTGAAAATTAAGCTTACATTGTTATATTTAGAAATTGCTTTCTCTACTGTCAGAGCACCTTGTGTGCATGTTATTAATACATGTATTGGCCGGGTGTGGTGGCTCACGCCTGTAATCCCAGCACTTTGGGAGGCCGAGTCAGATGGATCACGAGTTCAGGAGATCGAGACCATCCTGGCCAACATGGTGAAACCCCGTCTCTACTAAAAAACTCAAAAAAATTAGCTGGGCATGGTGGTGCATGCCTGTAGTCCCAGCTACTCAGGAGGCTGAGGCAGGAGAATTGCTTGAACCCAGGAGGCGGAGATTGCAGTGAGCCAAGATCGTGCTGTTGCGCTACAGCGTGGGCAACAGTGCAAGACTCTGTCTCAAAAAAAATAATACATGTATAAAATAAGTACAATCAAGTAACATGTTTAGAATGGTGTTTGGCACCTGCTATTTGCTAAGTTTGGGTCTTATTACTGTTTTACTAGATTATATTTCTGTGTCATAAGACTGCTACCTCCTTAAGGGGATAGATATGCAGTGTCTGGTCCATCTTTGTATGCTTGGCAAATAAGCGATTAATAAATGTTGGAATGAATGCTTTCCAGGAGGCTCTAAATTAGTAATATAGTTACTATTAACTCATGTTGGGGGAGGAAAGGCGCGTGTGTGTGTGTGTGTGTGTGTGTCTCTAACTGAAAAAAAACACTTTATTACCTATCATAAAATTCACCAATTTTAAGTGTAGAATTTAATGATATTTAGATTTTTGTCATTGTACAACCATGATCACAGTTCCATTTTATAATATGTCCTAGTCACCACACAAAAGATCTCTTATGCCTGTGTAAATTTTTTTATTCTTCTTTCTTTTCTGTAGTGCTGTTACCCAAGTATTAACCTTCCTAAGGTATCAATGAAAGTAAGGCTGGATGAAATAAAATTAAGGCATTATATTTCTTGTCCTTGTATTATTTAGAAAGAATTTTCTTTAAGCTTTTTCTCCAGTGAAAAATTTAGTCCTAACTAAATTTTCTCAAGAAAATTTAAAACATCCAAAATTGTACAGTTACTATATCATATTTTAAAATAATTTTTAGAGCTTTGAAGAAAAACCATGCGTTGGTAAAACTGACTTGAAAATTAGCAGGAATCAAGTAGCCACTAATTTGAAATTCAGTAGCAATTAAGTGGGAAGAAAATACTAGAATCTATACCTCATTAAAGCAGGGAAAGTGTTCAATCCCTAGTGCCTAACACAGTGTTGGACGCATAGTAAATATTCATTAAGTACACAAACTGCATTCCTTGTAAATAGAGATAGCATTCTGTTTTGACTTACTTGAATTTTTTTTTTGTCAATTTCTTACCCCTTTTGCCTGAATTTATAATTTTGTAACTGTATGACAAGCAAAGAAATATAAAATATCTGAGTGATCTGCCTAAACTCTACCCACCTCCTGTGAGGAAATAGCAGCAGCAGTCTTCAACCTTCCTCACTTACAGTCTTTGTCCTTTAGATAACTCTTTGGCCCATAAATAAGCCTTTGGCCAGTTTGGCAGCTTTTTGGAATTCTAATTGACAGCATTGCTTACTGCATCAGTGTAAGTCATGTGAATTCAAAACTATTATATTTTCATGTAGAACACAAAGCCTGCTCTTTAAGGACAGGCTTAGAAGTCTTATATACCCCCTTTCATGGGGTCTCAAAGAAATAAATGTTTTTCTTGATTTGAGATGGAGCTGTGATTTGAAACTGCCTAAATATCCAATATCACTTTTCAGGCTTTTTTGTTGTTGTTTGCAGTAAAAAACATGGCTAAATTCTGCCAGGCTGTGGTGCAGAGGGTGTCTTTCTACCAGTTCATTCATTCTCTACCTTGGAGAGGAAAAGAAAACTCTTTCTTGCTCTATAATGAAGAGATTGTCATATCACTTATTTTGCAAAGAGTTTCTGTGAAAGTAGTAATAGCGTGGTCTTATGTTGTCATTACAATGCTAAATTGGTTTAATAAATCCTTTATTGGTAGTTTCAAACTATCAAAAAAACCTCCAGATTTTGTTGTAACGAGTATTAAGTACAAAGAAAATTTTTCTTAAATCTTGGGATTTAATAAATAAGATGTAAAATAATGGGTGAAAACTTTTTGGAGTAAACAAAACATTTATGTAAATTGCAGTATGTAGTTTGTGTTTATTTAATAGTTTGTTCTAATGAAAAGAAGTTAAAGCTCATTATACCTTAATCCTGCTACTTTAGGTGAAGAGATTGCTAATAAAAGCTTTCCTTAGACTGGCAATACCCCTGTCCCTCAGAAGTCTACCTCGTTTAACTTACTGAACAGTCTTAAGCAATGCATCCTACAGATATTATTTTCTGTGCATGAGACATAGATCATAGTATTTTGTTACTTATTATTAGAATTGCTTATTTCATATTGTGATACTATGCAAAACTTATTGTGTTGGTAATAGTACTTTTGCTTTGATGTGAACCATTGGCTCTCCAATTCACTTGAACTCTGACTTAAAGAAGTGTGGAAAACAATATGGCTTAGTGGTTAAATGGCTTTGTGTGAGACTGTGTTCTAATCCTAGCCAGCTTTGGAGAAGCAGTTTAACCTCTCTAAGCCTTAGTTTCCTTATTTGTAAAAAAACAGTTATTTTCTTCTTACTTCATAAGGCTATAATGATTAAATGAGATAGTGGATGTTCAAACTTATCGTCGTATTTAGCTAATTATTTTTACTCATTTTACAGCCCATTTTATTTTAAAATTGACTTTTGGTATTTTAAAAAATCTGTATCTGTACCAAATAAAGTTGTATAGTGTATTAGAATGTGATAAGTAGTATGTTGATAAATAAGGCAGGGAAGAGAGAGAGAGTACCCAAATGGAGAGTTGGCAAATGGTCAGGAAGGGGAAAGGCTTCTCTCAGAGAAAAGGGACCGAGCACTGCAGGCAGTGGGGGAACAGCATTCCAACCTGAGAAAATAGCAGCAACAGTAATAATAAGGTAACACACTGCTGTGTACAGTTTAAGTACTTTACATATTTTAGCTGATCTAATCCTTACAGCAGTCCTCTGAAGAGGGTGTTTTTACTATCCCAATTTTATAGATAAGGAAACTGAAGTACAGAGAGCTAGTAAGTAGTATGGCTAACAAAGTTGAACTCAGGCAGTTTGACTCTGGAGTCCATCTTCTGAGAAGTTACTATATAGTATATTAGTTAAGGCCTTGCAGCAAGAGACTTTCCAATGTGTTCAAGAAATAGCAAAATTGGTGTGAGTACAGCAGAATGAATGAAGACAATGGTAGGAGCTAAGGTCTGAGTGGTGGTAATTGGGGAGGGAATGAGGTGGGAAGATTTGACTGGACATAAGCCAGTGTAAAGACTGAGCTTTTAAGTCCAAAGTGGAGAGTGTGAGAGCCTTTGGATAGTTTTGAACAGGAGAGTGATATGATCTGACTTTTTAGAAAATATTTTTTTACTGAGTCCTTAGACCGTTCCTTTCTTGGAGTCTATGAGTAGAATGCAGGAGGGCCCCTGGAATTTAGAAAAAAATTACATCTTATTTTCACTAAGAAACAGTATTTCCTCCACTTAATAATGTAGCCAGTTGATCATAGTAATATTAGAATTACCTGTGACTTTGTTACCGCCATAAAAATCACCTCATTCTCACATTTATGGTCATCATTACTTTGAAATTATAGTAGTTATTAGACCCACTGCTAGATCCCATTTAATGTGATAATAAAGAAGCAGTTATTTTTTTTATTTTTTTTATATTTATAGTTTTTTATTTTTTATATTTTATAGTTATTTTTTATATTTATAGCTCTTTTTTTGCATTTATTTATCAATGTAAAATATATATAGTGTGTGTATTTATATATACATATATAAATACACATATATAAATGTGTGTATTTATATATGTATTTATATATATATTTATCAATGTAAAATATATATATAGTGTGTGTATTTAAAAACACTATCTGAGAAGGTGTCCATCGATTATACCAGACTGCCAGAGGAGTCCATGGCACATTAAAATTAAGATTCCCTATGAGGATTACTCTGGTTGCTGTGATTATAATAGACTGGGGAGGAAGATAGAGGGCAAGAGCAGGAGGGCTACAAGGAGTTTTTTGCAGTTATCTAGTTTGAGAGATAATGGCAACTTGGCCCAGAATAGTAGCAGAGGAGGCAGTGATACGTGTTTGGATTGTGTGTTTTGAAGGCTGAACCAACAGGATTTGCTAACAGATTGAATATGTGATGTGAGAGAAAAAGAATCGAGGATGGCTCTAAGGTTTTTGGTCTATGCGGCTGCAAGGTTGGAATTGCCATTTGCTGAGATGGCGAGTGGTGTATGTTAAAGATCAAAAGCTCAGTTTTGGATTTAAGTTTATGGTATTTATTAGACATCTCAGTATGACTTCTGAATCGTTACCTCTACATAATACAGTCATTAGAAAGAATAAGGTGAACCTATAACCAGCTTAAACTTACATTGTTTCTGAACATTTGAATGTTTGATAGTAAGCACACATCCCTGTAGTAAGAAACTTAAAAAATGAGAGAAATATGTTTAAAAATAAAAGAATGGCCTCAGTGTGTCATAGAATAACTGTGTAGCCATGAAAAATAATGAAATAGGTCTTTATACACCACCACAGACTATCTCTAAGATCTATAAACAAAGTAAACCAAAACAAGGTAAAGAATAGGATAGTTGTGTGTCAGAATCATGATAAATCTAACAGTGTTTGAGAGAAGGAAACTGTGAGTGAGCAGGAAGGCTCCTTGGCTTTTTTTTTGCTGTTTTTTTTAAGCAATTGAATTTACCAGTCTTAATCTTGTACATGTCTTATTTTTTGTAATGTCATTGGTTCATATGAGGGGTGAGATTATGGGCTTTTTTATTCTTTTTACCTCTGTATTTTTAGAAACCTTATGTTACAGTTTTTAAAATTATGACACATATAATATATCTATTAATAATTTCAAAGAAATTTTACATGTTTTGCAATATGAATGGGAAATGAAGATTGAAAGTAATCTACATAGTATGATTTTTATTATGAGTAAGATTTGACTTTATATCCGTATGGCTAGAAGAAAACGTTAGAAGTGTATATTGAAATGTTAATAGTGGTTTTCTCTGGATGATGGAATTTGAGGTGATTTTAAAAGTATTTTCCTTTAATTTTTTTGTAGACTATGAGAAGACAACGAAATGAAGTTGTAGTTGAATTAAGGAAGGTGAGTCTGGGTACTTCTAAGCATAATTCTAACAACATTATAGCATTATATACAAGATGCCAAATATATATTATATTTTTATGTAAAATGTGTAACCTATTATATTACTAAATTTTACTTAATTTAGTTCAACTTTTTAAAGGAGAGTTTGACTGAATTTGACAATCTTTTGAAGTTGGAAGGATATGACTTATTTGTTATGCAAAAACAAATATAAAGAACTTAAAGTCATTGAGATACAGTTATATTAAATAGTTCTGCTATTAATGGACAGTAGTAAGGCCCTGAAAAGAGCTTGTTGCAAACCTCTTCAACTTTTAAGTATTATAGTTGAGAATATATTTATAAATTTGCCCCAAGCATTTTAAGTGAAGTTGAAAAGGCCTTTGATTTTTGTAAGGCATTGTTGGTTTTTATCTAACTTTGAACTGCCCAACTTTTGATTTGACTTTGCTTTTAGGTGATAAAGAGGAGCTCCCAGATCATGTATAAAATGGTTTAGTACTTTTAAATAAATATTTGTGTTTGGTTCTGGCTTAAACTGTACACTGTATTTTTTAGTCAAACTTTTGTTTTTGTTTTGTTTGTTTTTACATAATTCACGGTTCATTAAAAATGTGATATTTGGGAAATGGGACTCAAAATAGTGTTGCATGAGTGTTTAATTGGCAATTTGGTTTTTAATTTTTTACATTTGAATTTTACTTTAAAAGGCACTTCATATTTCAGTTTGTAGGCACAGGGTTGAGCTTTGTATGAAAGTATTCAGATTTTCTTTTTAACTCATTCTTTGATTTTTTTTTTGAAGAATAAAAGAGATGAACATCTCTTAAAGAGAAGGAATGTACCACATGAAGATATCTGTGAAGACTCTGATATAGATGGTGATTATAGAGTGGTAAGTTATTGTTATTGTTATTCTGGTAACTTAAAAGTACCAGTGAAAGATTTCACATTAATAAAGAATTTTAAGGTGACTTTTTAACTCAGTTTTCTTTTTAACTTTTTTCCCAGCAAAATACCTCTCTAGAAGCTATTGTTCAAGTAAGTTGGATTTTTTTCCCTTTCTTCATTTATATTTCTTGTCCTCAGCAGCTAATTGTTAATATATTTACATCATACGTTATTTTATTTTTTATAGAATGCTTCAAGTGATAACCAAGGAATTCAATTAAGTGCAGTTCAAGCTGCTAGGTAAGTTAAATTTTGAAGACATGTTTAGGTTTTGTAACTTACATAGGGTTTCTATTTTGAATTTTTGCTGTGTAGTAATCCCTGTTAATCATATTTAACTTGGATGACAAACAATAGTAAATAGTCATAGATGAACTAAATTTATATTTTTTAAAAAGTTCTTTGGTTTAGAGTATTAAAATTGGTGACAGTTTTTTTAAGGCATAATTTTTATTTTTAGCTCAAACTGTACACTGAAGCTTTAATATACATAATGCATACAAATGCTAGGGAAAGTTGATGTAACAAATAAATGCCGTAGAGTAAGAGAAAAACATTATTTGTAAAGCTTTACCTTTTACTAATGAATAGGTTTAATTTTACAAAGTCAGATTCTTTAGATCCTTACCAGATATCTAATTCTTCTTCTTACAATCCTCATATTGATCAAACAATAAAGCCAGAATTATAGTCATACTATGTCAGTCTACATAGACAAGTAGATTATTAAGATTAATGACTGCGTATACTCCTAGTGTCTTTCCACACAGGAAATACTAAGTTGTTTTGCACATTTCTATTGTGAAATCTATGCTCTCAAATTTTAAGGGAAGAGGCAGAAAAATCTATTACTGAGACCTTTGTATTAATAAATAGGTTGGGGAAGACATGGTTGTATCGTAATGCAATTTAGGTTGCTTTGTATATTTGTGAATATAAGAATAACGCCCTATGTTGTGTTTTTCAGTAGGAAAGAGACAAGAAATTGATCATAGTTACAGAATTTCAAAGTGGAAAAAGTTTATAGGTCCATCCGATACCTTATCCAGTGCATTAATCTGTTTTATATTTATTAGACTTTCCCAGTGTTTGTTTATCCACCTTAAATAACTTAGAACTGATAGGGAAATTATAAAATTTTACAGTATTGTGTATCAGAGGTAAAAGAACTTCTTAGAGAGGAATTCATTATGTAGGCAGAAAAATCACAGAACCACTCAATGTCAAAACGGCAAATTAATGTTTGTAGGAAGAATGATTAAGAAATTTATTATGCTTACCATTAGAGTTGAATATTTGATAATTTGGGTGCAGTTCTTCTCAATATGCATTCTGCAAGAAAATTAAAGCCCAGTGTACCCTAAGAGGTTTTCAAAGTATGATCTGTGGATCACTGGGAGATTCCGAGACAATTTCATGGGTATGCAAGAACAAACTATTCACAATAATTTTAAGACTTTATTTACCTTTTTTTCACTATGTTAACATTTACATTGATACTGCAAAGCAACTGTGGGTAAAATTATAGGCTCCTTAGTACAAATCAAGACAGTGGCACCAAACTGGTTTTATATTATATTTTGTAGAAATTGTATTCATCACCATTATGTAAAGAATAAAAGCAATTTCTCTTTTAAAATATTCTCAATGAAGTGTAAAAAAAAATTTTCTTTAATTAAATTTTGACCCTTGATTTCAAGAAACCTTGTTTGAGAAGGCTAGGTTAAGACTTTTTCTGAGTGTTGTTTTTTTTTTGTTTACACTTATGCTAAGCACTGTATCATGTATTGTGGAAATGGAATGTCGTATAATTCTTTCTCTTTAAGAACTTTATAAGCTAATTAGAAAGACAAAACTGTATTTTAAAAAATAGGTGGCTGGATGCAGTGGCTTATGCCTGTAATCCCAGCAATTTGGGTGGCTGAGACAGGGGGATCGCTTGAGGTCTGGAGTTTGAGACCAGCCTGGCCAGGATGGTGAAATCCCCATCTCTACTAAAAATACAAAAACTGGCCGGGCATGGTGGCGCATGCCTGTAATCCCAGTTACTTGGGAGGCTGAGGTAGGAAAATTGCTTGAACTTGGGAAGTGGAGGTTGCAGTGAGCCAAGGTGGCACCACTGCAGTCCAACCTGGGTAACAGACTGAGACCCTGTCTTAAAAAAAAAAAAGTAATAACAGCAAACTTAGGACTATGCTGTATAAATCCTCTGGAAATTCACAGATGGTATTATATAAAACATAGAACTTAAAATGGACTTTGAACAGAGTTTGAATACATAGAACACAGGGCATTTCAAGTGAGGGGTATAGGACATGAAGGGCCTGGAAAGAAAATTGAAATGATGTGACAGACAACTGACCTATTGTTGAGTTACAGGGAATAAGATTAGTTAAGTAAGATGGAGCCAACTTGTGAAGCATTTAAAGCTAGATCAAAGAGTTTACATTGATAAAGGTAGTAAATAAGCAGCCATCACATAGTTTATATAGGAAGATGATTAAGCTTTCTTAAACATTGCCTTTATATAGTAATGCAGGGTGTTCCTGGGGGGTAAAGATATGATTAGGCCATGCTGAGGACTTATCAGCTAAACCTGTAGTCTCCCACATGTGAAAATAGGCACTAGATTTTGTTTGATTTTTATCTTGTAAGCTCCATGAGAGCAGTGATGTGTCTGTCTTTTTTACGTCAGTATCTCTAGCATCTCTCTGGTTGTTTTCCTGTCTGTTGCTGTGCTTATTGCAGTTCTCTTTAGTTGCTGAGATGAAAATGTTGTTGGACTCTTATGACCTTTAATTTGGTGTGTAAAGTAAAATGAAGAATTGGGCACTAATATTAGCCATAAACATATTCCAGCAGCCTACCTGCTTTTGTCATTTGACTCTACTGTGACCTAGTATGAATAATTTTGGATATTTTGGTGACCTCTTAATTCCTTTCTTAGCAAGGTAAATGCTGTGTTGAAGAAATCTGCCCATTTTTCTCTGAACTCAAAATTATATCCAAAAGTAACATATTTTTCAAAAATAGTTTTCTTTTTATAAGTCACAATCAGGACTTTACTGAGGGAATAATTTTATTGTACCATTAAAAGTAGTAAAGTGGCTGGGCTCCGTGGCTCATGCCTGTAATCCTAGCACTTTGGGAGGCCAAGACAAGGATCATGTGAGGTCAGGAGTTCAAGACCAGCCTGGCCAACATAATGAAACCCCGTCTCTACTAAAATTACAAAAAGAGCTGGGCATGGTGGTGCACGCCTGTAATCCCAGCTACTTGGGAGGCTGAGGCGGGAGAATTGCTGGAACCCAGGAAGTAGAGGTTGTAGTGAGTCAAGATTGTACCACTGCACTCTAGCCTGGGCAACAGAGTGAGACTCCGTCTAAAAAAAAAAAAAAAAAAAGGTAATAAAGTGATTCATGTCTGTATTTTATTTTTCTAATTATTTGTCATCTTTGTACATTTAATTTATAAATTTTTTTATAAATTTAGAGAAAAGATTCCATTATATAAATTGTTAATATAATTTCGGAGAGGACACATGTACCAAATATTCAGATTTATGTTAATATTTATCAAATATGAATTTAAATTTAATCATAATGTTGTATTTTATTAAGTTTCACAAGGGTGTTTTTCTCTCTTATAGGAAGCTTTTGTCCAGTGATCGAAATCCACCAATCGATGACTTAATAAAATCTGGAATATTGCCCATTTTAGTCCATTGTCTTGAAAGAGATGACAAGTGAGTATTTTATTTTAAATTTAGAACGTATCCCTTGGAGAAGATAAGACTTTCTAGTAATTAGTTTGGTCTTTAAAGAAAATAGAAAAGTGCTATGGGATAAAGGAGAAAAGTCAAAGTGAAAAACAGTGCAAGGTTTGTTAACACCATGAGATGAAGTTAATACCCAAAAAAGTAACTTGAGAATGATAAATTTAACTTTTAAGCTTTGAAAATCGGCAAGAACTAGTTTGACCAGATAGGTACTTGAGAAAACTGTTTGGGGAGTAGTGTGCAAGTATCTTTAAAAAGATTTCTTACTAAAAATAAGGACACTGGAGGAGGTTGCAGGCTTTTTATACTGAAGAGATGTTTTAAACAGTTGTTGAGGGTTAAAAAAATATGCTGGATAGTTATCTTTTGAAACAAAATATTTAATGCATTTTAAATGGCAGAGGGGAAGAATAGTTAGTAGATATTTGGCCCAATGTAAAAAATCCCTGCTGTTTAAAAATACTTGTTTTTTTTTGTAGTCCTTCTTTACAGTTTGAAGCTGCATGGGCTTTGACAAACATTGCATCTGGGACTTCTGAACAAACTCAAGCAGTAGTTCAGTCCAGTAAGTTGGTTATTAATTATAATTTTAAAAAAATAAGTCAGTAAAAAATAGTGATTTTCCCAAAAGACTATGGCAATTTAAATTATAAAATAATAGCTACTAAGTAGTTACTGAAATAGGTCAACTTAAGTATGTTACTTTAATCTTCTTATTCTGGTAACTGACATTTTGTATTTCTAAAAATTCACTGTATTCCTTTATAAATATGAGACTGTTTCCTAGTTATAGTAGAAGATTACATTGTTATACTTTATTTATAGGACATCAGTAGAAATAAAGTTTTTCCTTTTGCCACATTGCCTCTCTGCCTCTCTTTTTTTGTTTTTTTGTTGTTGTTGTTGTTTTTCTTTTTCAGACAAGATCTTACTCTCTTGCCCAGGCTGGAATGCAATGGCACGATCTTGGCTCACTGTGGCCTCAACCACTCAGGCTCAAGAGATCCTTCCACGTCAGTCTACCAAGTAGCTAGGATTACAGGCATGTGCCACCGTGCCCAGCTAATTTTTGTGTTTTTTGTAGAGACGGGGTTTTCGCCATGTTGCCCAAGCTGGTCTCTGACTCTGGGCTCAAGTGATCAACCTGCATTGGCCTCCCAATGTACTGGGATTATAGGCATGAAGCCACCACACCGGCTTCAGCCTCTCTTAATGAGATTTTTATCATATATTTTAAAGAAATCTTCTATAAAGTAGTCCTAATTGAAAGAATGGCTTCAATATTTTTTATTGTTATTATAATAGGATTGCTTTTTTTTAATTTCAGGAGATGTAAGTGGAAAATTACTATTGGAAGTAATAAACTGAGTGTATTGTTTTCATGAATACTATTTGATTCTTCTACAAAACCAAGAAATTAATAATTTTAAAGGAGATACTTTTAAAATCCCCTTTAAATATGTAAGCAGTGTACTTGTCTGAGCTTGTTAAAAATGTAAACACTAATTTCTACATTTTGAAGGGGAACAAAGATGTTATCTAAGTAATCATTTTATTATAGACACTTGTGTTGTAATATTATTTTAAAAAGATAATTACCTCACATCCTATTAAAACTGGTTTAGTTTTGGATTCAGGTGGTTTTTGTTGTGGTTTTTCGGTTTTGTATAGCTGACTGTTAGGTAAATTTTATGTTTTCATAACAATGTTTTATTCCCTCTCACACTTTTTCCATTCTGTTTTGTATGCTCTTTAAAGATTAGAAAGAGGCTTAGAATTTTTTTTGACCCTGCTAGTCTGCTTTAATATACCAAAAATAATAGATAAATGAGGCTGGGCATGGTGGCTCATGCCTGTAATTTCAGCTCTTAGGGAGGCTGAGGCAGACAGATGACTGGAGCCCAGGAGCTAGAGACCAGACTGGGCCACATGGTAAAACCTCACCTCTACAAAATGCAGGAAAAAAAATTAGCCGGGTTGGTGGCATGCACCTGTAGTCCCAACAACCCAGGAGGCTGAGGTAGGAGGATCACTTTAGCCTGGTGAGGTCAAGGCTGCAGTGATCTGTAATGGCACCACTGAACTCCAGCCTGAGCAGTAGAGTGAGGCACTGTCTGAAAAACAAACAAACCCATAAGTGAATTTTTATTATCTTCCAAGCATGGTTGAGCTACATATACTTAAATAGTGCTTTTTAAAGTAATATCAAAAGGAAGGAAGAAGAATCATTCATTCAGTGCAGTATTTTGTTCAGTAACAAACATGTCTCTGTTTCCCATCCTATTGAGTAACAAAGTCACTTTCTGATTTGGAAGATCTCATGTGGCCCAGGAATCACTGGCCTGTCTGAAGACCCACATGTTGTTAACATAAATTTGTGTTGAAAATTAACTTCAGGCTGGGTGCAGTGGCTCAACACCTGTAATCCCAGCACTTTGGGAGGCCAAGGCAGGCGGATGACTTGAGGTTAGAAGTTTGAGACCAGGCTGGCCACTATGGTGAAACCCTGTCTGTACTAAAAATAGAAAAATTATCCAGGCCTGGTGGCTCACACCTGTAGTCCTAAGTACTTGGGAGGCTGAGGCAGGAAAATCGCTAAAGCCTGGGAGGCACAGGTTGCAGTGAGCCAAGATTGCACCGCTGCACTCCAGCCTATATGACAGAGTGAGACTCCATCTCAAAAAAAAAAAAAAGTTACTTCAATAATGTGCTTTTTTTTTTCAAATTAGAGATAATCTATAAGGAATTAATCTTAAAATTGAAATTAATTCCAGGTTTAATTGTTAATGAAATTTCACAACCTTAATTTAACATTTGTGTGTATAACTCATTTTGATACTGAGTAAATAGTCACTGGTCAAAATTTTTCCAATAATGTTATTCCAATAAAATTCATTTAATGAGGTTATATTTTAAATATATTTTTATAGGTTCCCTTTTTTTTGAGGTCTCAGCAAAAAAAAAATCAAGATTGATTTTTGGTTTATAGTATCTTCAACCTTAAATATTGTTATCTTTCCTTCCATCAGATGCTGTGCCACTTTTCCTGAGGCTCCTCCATTCACCCCATCAGAATGTCTGTGAGCAAGCAGTGTGGGCACTGGGAAATATCATAGGTTTGTATAAAACTTAAAATACTAATCCAAAAATTGTTACTATATACTACTAAGTAATGAAAAATAGCTACTAGTAATCCAAAAGGGAAAAGTTTGCCTTCAGTACTAGTTTTTGTGAAATAACTTACAGAAATTTGAACTGTATTACTGTAAAAGCATAAAGTCATAGTAAATAGAAATTTTATTGCTTAAGATACCATTTTTTTATATAATCAGCTCTTAATTATTTGAATAATTATGCAATATATATGCAAATTAGACCTTCTATCTCATACTAGAGTCCATTTTTTCTTCCCCTATCTCCCTTTGTTGATCAATGGGGTCCATTTTTATTTCTCAGCTTTCTCCATCAAAGAAAGTAATAACAAAGGAGGAGGCAAAACTTAAACCAATAATTTTTCTCCATAATGACAGTTCTGAGAAGAATCTAAAATGAAATTTTTTCTCTCTTGCAGACTTTAGTACATTAGAATTTAGTAATGTATAAAATATGGTAATACTATTTTCTGTCCCCATCAGTCAACAAGAGATAACTATAGCCTTTTGACAGTCTAGTTAAATATTTAACATCATGATTACCGTAACTTTCAGGTTCTCTCTGATAAATAATTGTAAGGGGAATAAAGACAATTCTGATATTTCAAGATTTGTTTTTTTAACTAGAGCCTAACTTAACCTAAACTCAAAAATTCAAAGAATTTTCCTCTAGTAAAGGATGGAAAAAATCTGAATTGTATTGTGCCCCAATATAGTTCGGAGACCTTGCTATTATGAGTGGGGGCTGTGGTACTGTTTGTAGAGGTCTCATTAATGTAGTGAAGGAGAATGATTCTAAAGATTATTGTTGCCAAATTCTTTATTCTTGCATGGAAATAATAGTTGTTGCTTTGATATGTTGCCTCTTTATTGCCCTTATACAGGGCCAACATGGAAGTAGGGAGTGGTTATGAGTTTTTAAGGGAGAATTTCTCTGTAAACCATTCTTGACATAAGGTATACTATTAGGAATGCTATTGTTTCTATATCCAGAGTCCCTCACTCTTTTGCTTTCATACCAAGTGTTAGATTTGGAACTATTGTACAGCATCTTGATCTTTAAGTTTTTTATTCCAGTGACATTCTGTAATTAATATATGGATGCAAAAAGAACATTTTACCTCCAAATATTATAGTGCAAGGGAAAGTGTTTTCATAACACTTGAGCATGGCTTCATATTAGAAACTGCAGTGATGTTGTAGATACAGAAATTAAACTTGGCAGTTTTCTACAGCATTAGTTCTCAAACCTTAGCATGCAATGAGAACTACATGGGGTGCTTGTTAAAACACAGAATTCCAGACCCATAGAGTTTCTGCTTCATAGAGCCCAATAATCACATTGGGAACCACTATTCTAGTACTGGTTCACCCTTTTTTTCTGACATAGTTTTCTAAGTGTATAGAGTAATTTATAGTTCATAACCTTGATGCTCTGATACTGGATCAAAAGTACAAATTTTACAAATATTTTCTTGATACATCTTTTGTATCACATGAAAGTTTGTTAAACTGAGAGTATCATTGAGAGAGAAATTAAAAGCAGCATTTTAATTAAGCAGCTTCTAAAGCTGAAGCTGGGAATAATGTGCAAAAGAATACCTTATCACCTTATGTTGCTTCTCGTGGCTTAGAGACCTTGAATGTGAGCCCGTTTATTATTGTTTAAAACTTTTATCTAAAACTGAACAGTGTATCTGGTTAAAATACATGAAGCAGCATATTCCCAGCACTTCGTGTTTTCTGAAAATGCTTACTGTCAGTATACTTTATTGAGTTAATTAATCCTTTTTTCTGCAGGTGATGGGCCCCAATGTAGAGATTATGTCATAAGTCTTGGAGTTGTGAAACCTTTACTTTCCTTCATAAGTCCAAATATTCCTATAACATTCTTAAGAAATGTTACTTGGGTTATGGTCAACTTATGTCGCCACAAAGACCCACCACCACCAATGGAAACCATTCAGGAGGTAAACACTTTAAAAAAAAGTTAAAAGAGATACCATTATATATGTTTTTATCTGTGTATGTTTTAAGATCTACATATTTCTCTCTTCAGATTCTTCCAGCCCTTTGTGTTTTAATTCATCACACAGACGTAAATGTGAGTAAATGTGTCCCATTATATATTTATATATGTATGTATTTCTAGGGCTCCCCTTGTGACACAGGGGGGGAAATATTATACTAAGACATTGTGTCAGCATACTATCAGATTTTTCCATTTTAAGAGTTGTAATAGATATTTTTATATTTACTCTGTTTACCTATATCACAATATATAATACCAGTTAAGAAATCAGGCATAACTATTACTTTGGTGTGGTCAATAATGTATGTATGTATATATATTAGTGTTGTAAAAACTCACATTAAAAGTTTTTAAAGTTGCCAATTGGTGATTTCTCTTACTAAGATCGTGTCTTTAATTGTTCATGTGCTTTTTATGGAGTTAATTTTGACAGTTTGGCCAATGAGAGCACACACAAATAGTGTTATTTTTGTTTTTTTGAAAGATGAAAAGGAAAAATGTTAGTGCATGGATTTGTATTCATATACACATACCAAACCATGGACATCAATTGCCCTTTAATTCCATTTTTATTCTATTTCTCCAGTTAACAGTGACTGGCAGTGGCTTCATTTATCAAGATAACTCTTGATTATCCAAACAACAAGGAAAAAAAAATCAGTGCAGGCAAGATTTTAAACATAGCAAAAATATTTTGCTTATTTTTACTAACACAGATGGCAGAGGAAAAAGCAACTCAGGGAGTATGAATGAGGTGGGAAACTGCCCTGAGTGCTTGTAAAAGCCAGACCAGCCTTTGGTGTGTTAGAGAAACCAGGAATATAATGGGTAAGGGAAAACACATGAATGAAATGTTGAGCAACAATCAGGAACTCATGTGGTTCTTCAAAAACAGTTTGGCATGGTAACCAGTGTTGGACAAGCTGCTTCATTTCTATTTATAGGCCTATACCTTTTGGCCAGAATCTAATTTAATTTTGGCCAGAATTTAATTTATATGGAACAAATTAAAATTAGAATTATACTGTATCAACCAGTGACATAATATATAAAATCATTAGATGAACATGATCTCTGAGGTAGTTTTTGTTTGTTTTTGGCCCCGGATAGTTTAGGATCTTAAAAAATGTGTAAGTAATTTTTGGTTTTGTCTCCTTAAATAGCCAAGTTCTTTGATTAAATTATAAATTTTAATATTTTGCTTTGAAAGATTTGCAAGAGGCCAGGTGTGGTGGTTTATACCTATAGTCCCAGTACTTTAGGAGGCTGAGGCAGGATCACTTGAGCCCAGGAGTTTGAGATCAGCCTGGACAACATGACAAAACCCTGTCTCTATTAAAAATATCCAAAAAAATTAGCCAGGCATAGTGGCGTGCACCTGTAGTCTCAGCTACCTGGTGTCTGAGGCAGGAGGATCACCTGAGTTTGGGAGGTCAAGGCTGCAGTGAGCTGTGATCATGCCATTGCTGCAGCCTGGGTAACAGAGCAAGACCCTGTCTAAAAAAAAAAAAAAGATTTGCAAGAAAGATTAACTTCAAAGTTTATATCTCTACTGGAAAACAAGACATTTTGGTTGACTTTATTCAGAGATATATTGTATTCTTTCCAACTATCAATTCCAATCTAGGTGAGATTGTGAACCATTTTCTTGCTTTTGATGTATCTTGAAGAATTTCTCAAGCCTGTTGGCATTGTTGTTTTTAGTCACATGATAAATAATGTTGCTTAATAAATAATGTTTTAGATGGTTGATTTCAATTATGATTTTGATCTGAGCATATTAGTGACATGTTTAGCATTAGGCCTTTAAAAAACATGTATCTAGCTTTTATATACAGTTATGAGCAAATAACTTGAAACTTTTGGCCTATGTCAACAAATTTTAGCATATGTTGATATTCCAGAAAAGAAACTCAGTTACATTTACAAATTGAAACTTCTTTTTTTTTTTCCACATATGTTGATACCACTTGTGTGTGAACTCTTTTTTTTTTTTTTTTTTTTTTTTTTATTTAAAGAAAATTGCAATTTAAACAGGGCTGGAATGCATTGGCGTGGAAACCCCCACCTGGGTTCCACCATTTAACCAGCCACACCCACCAAATAAGAGGGG
>CAUYLG010044748.1:0-62724 GCA_963573385.1 Cacajao melanocephalus
ATTATGTGCAATCTGAGCATTAGATATTTTCAGGCTGGGCGTGGTGGCTCACGCCTGTAATCCCAGCCTGTAATCCCTCAGGATCACCTGAGGTCAGGAGTTCAAGACCAGCCTGGCCAACATGGTGAAACCCTGCTTCTATTAAAAATACAAAAATTAGCCAGGCGTGGTGGCAGGCACCTGTAATCCCCGCTACTTGGGAGGCTACAGCAGGAGAATAGCTTGAACCTGGGAGGTGGAGGTAGCAGTGAGTGGAGAAGATGCCACTGCACTTCAGCCTGGGCGACAGAGTGAGATTCCGTCTCAAAAAATAAAAAGTAAAATAAAAATTAAAAAAAAGAGAGTGAGAAGGCTGAGCTGACGGAAAGAGCATTTTTTAAAAAGTCTGGAGATAACAACGCTCCCAGCTTTCTTTGCCACTAACTGGACCTAAGACACTGGTCGAATTGTTTCTCTAAGCTTTAGTTTCTTTATCGTGAAATGAGGGGCAGGAGGACATATTCTCTCTGGAGTTCATTTTTCGGGTCCAAGACTAGGACTTTTAAGTCACACTGCAAGAAAAAAGAGCCAGTTTAAGAAACTCTTTATAAAATAAAGACTAACAAATAGGGTTATCCTGTCTTCATTCACTTAGGAAAGAAAACAAAACAAATAGGGCTATACTTTGCATTTCACATACAGTATTACATTTACTGCATGAACTAGTTTTGAAGCAAAGGCTCCATTTCAGGCTTCCCAATTTATCTATTGTCTTTATTGCACTGCCACATGGATATTTCCAGTAAAATTTCAATAATAATTTAGAGAGCGGAAACACTGTCCCTTGTCCTTTTACTTTAGTTTTAAACACCTAACAAAAATGTTGGTAAAGGTTTTCTTTTTTAAGCCACTAACAAACAGCTCGACCACTTTTCAATTTGAAATCCTAACAAAAGAATAAAAGATGATGGCCAAGCACAAGATCCTGGAACAACGACAAAAAAGATGGTTATAAATTAGTATTAATTGACCTCACTGAAGTCAAATGATCTATAAATATGCATGTATAGAACTGTACAGTAATTAGTGCTGCTCACTTCTATACTTAATTTAGAAACTCTATCACAGGTATGTATGTGCAGGAAAAAACATGAAGTATATAGGGTTGGATACTGAATGCAGTTTCAGGCATCCACGAAACATACAAATCTTGTTATTCAAAGACCATTGATTATTCAGTGAATTGTGTATATTAATAAGAAAAACAATGACAGGATCAAACTGGTCTCTCAAAACCAAGAGAAATGGATTTCTAAAAACAATGTATACATTAGACATACTTATTTAGACTTTCTCATTTCATAGAAACACTGATTCCATCAATTAGTGGTCAACCTAGAGGACATAAACAGTTTTCTAGCTCTTATGGAAATAGCTTAAATCTTATTTTTTTTTGCCCCAAACTGCTATTCAAACATAGCAGATGTGAAAACAGAAGCACTTTTTGTTTGCTTCATTCGGCACAGCTAACCTTTTGCATTTACCTCAAATAATAGCATAGATTAATTCTGGTAAGTCAAAAAACTTGCTAGATAACAGCATCCTTGAAAATAACAATGTGGTACACTGGCTCACACCTGTAATCCCAGCACTTTGGGAGGCCTAGGCAGGCGGATCCCGAGGTCAGGAGTTCAAGACCATCTTGGCCAACATACTGAAACCCCGTCTCTACTAAAAATACAAAAATTAGCCGGGTGTGGTGGCACATGCCTGTAGTCCCAGCTACTTGGGAGGCTGAGGCAGGAGAACTGCTTGAATCCTGGAGGCAGAGGTTGCAGTGAGCTGAGACCATGCCACTGCATTTCAACCTGGGTGACAGAGTGAAACTCTGTCTCAAAACAAAACAAAACAAAAACGAGAGAAAAAAAGATAACAATATACAGAGAAGTCCAAAAAGAAAGAAATTCCCTTTCTTTTCAAAATAGTCTGTTAATGAGTAAGAGAAAAATCAATGCAAAAATGTGTTGGAATTTGCCAAGTAAAAACAGTACTGGGCCTTTCAACAGAAAGCACTCTTTGTAGGAAGTCACTTTTGTAATCTCTGGCAAAGTTTTTGCAGTCATTTGGTAGTCCTTAAAATTCATACCAACAATTCAATCCATTCTAGAACAGTTCATCACCTATAAACTTATTCACCTCAAAAACAGCTATTTAGGAACCTAGTAAATTTATAAATTCTTAAGTGAGACAGACTCAGGATCAACAATAACCTTGCTGATGAGAGCAATTTCACAGCAGTTGGGAAAGTATAAAGTAATATATAACCTTTCTGGAGGACCTATGGTAATCTTTTTTTTTAATTTTTTTTTTCACTGCAACCTCTACCTCCCGGGTTCAAGCGATTCTCCTGCCTCAACCTCCTGAGTAACAATGATTACAGGTGCCCACCACTACACCCAGCTAACTTTTATATTTAGTAGAGATGGGGTTTTGCCATGTTGGCCAGGCTGCTCTCAAAGTCCTGACCTCAAGTGATCCACCTGCTTTGGCCTCCCAGAGTGCTGGGATTACAGGCATGAGCCACCATGGCTGGCCAATTTTTATATCTTTTTATAGAGATGGGGTTTCGCCATGTTGGCCAGGCTGGTCTCTAACTCCTGACCTCAGGTGATCCGCCCGCCTCAGCCTCCCAAAGTGTTGGGATTATAGGCATGAGCCACCACGCCCGGGCCCATGGTAACCTTTATATCAAAGGCCTTGCAAATGTTCATAGGCTTTAACCTAGGAACTTCTCTTCAAGGAATTTACCCTGAGGAAATATTTAGATGTAAAGATACTCATTCAAGTGTTATTTATAACAGAAAATTGGGCCAGGCAGGGTGGCTCATGCCTGTAATCCCAGTACTTTGGGAGGCAGAGGCGGGTAGATCATGAGGTCAAGAGTTCAAGATCAGCCTGGTCAAGATGTTGAAACCCCATCTCTACTAAAAGTACAAAATAAGCCTGGCGCAGTGGCAGGCACCTGTAATCCCAGCTACACAGGAGGCTAAGGCAGGAGAATCGCTTGAACCCTGGGGCACGGGAGGTTGCAGTGAGCCAAGATCGCGCCACTGCTCTCCAGCCTGGGTGACAGACTGAGACTCTGTCTCAAAAAAAAAAAAAATTTGGAAACAAACTAAATAACTACAAACAAGCAGAGGACTGGTTTAGCAAACGATGAGGGCTATACATGCAGGATAATATGATGCAGTTACGCCTACCAGTATGAAAACATGCACTTGGCCAGGCATGGTGGCTCACGCCTGTAATCCAAGCACTTTGGAAGTCAAGGCGGGCGGATCACCTGAGGTCAGGAGTTCAAGACCAGCCTGACCAACATGGTGAAACCCCATCTTTTTTAAAAAAAGAAATTTATAAAAATAAAAAATAAAAAAATAAGAAGAAAACATGCACTCACGCATGCTTCTGGGGTCACACACTATTACAAACTTCATTTGCATATTGTTGCAACTTTCTAAAAAGCTTTACAGAGTAGAATGCATATTAATCCAATGTGTATTCTATGCTATTTAATAACTATATACAATTATATACACTAAGGCTGGAGGGAACCACACTGACTATAGCTGACTATAGCTGAGTTATGAGTTACAGGTATTTTATATGGTGCTTTTTTGAAGATGTGTTACTTTTATAAGCACTAAACAGCCATTTACTTAAAAGCACTACACAGACCAGGCGCGGTGCCTCACGCCTGTAATCCCAACACTTTGGGAGGTCAAGGTGGCTAGATCACCCGAGGTCGAGAGTTTGAGACCAGCCTGACCAACACGGAGAAACCTCGTCTCTACTAAAAATACAAAATTAGCCGGGTGTGATGGCACATGCCTGTAATCCCAGCTACTCGAGAGGCTGAGGCAGAAGAATTGCTTGAACCTGGAAGGCAGAGGTTGTGGTGAGCTCAGATGGTGCCACTGCACTCCAGCCTGGGCAACAAGAGCGAAACTCCACCTCAAAAATAAATAAATAAAAGCACTACACAAGTTGGTCAAGTGGTTCATGCCTTAAATCCCAGCACTCGGCCGGGCACGGTGGCTCACGCCTGTAATCCCAGCACTTTGGGAGGCCCAGGCAGGTGGATCACAAGGTCAGGACCTCCAGACCACCCTGGCCTACGTGGTGAAACCCCATCTCTACTAAAAATACAAAAAATCATCCAGGTGTGGTGGCACGCACCTGTAGTCCCAGCTACTTGGGAGGCTGAGGCAGGGGAATGGCTTAAACCAGGAGGCGGAGGTTGCAGTGAGCTGAGATAGTGCTATTCACTCCAGCCTGGTGACAGAGCAAGACTGTCAAAAAACAAACAAAAAAACACTCTGGGAGGCTGAGGTAGGAGGATCTTTGGAGCCCAGAAATTTGAGACCAGCTTGGGCAACACAGAAAGACCCTGTCTCTACAATAATTAAAATAAATAAATAAAAGCATTAGACACACAAGCAAGAGACCTAGGTTCAAGTCCCAATATAGTACTAACTATACCACCGTTATTTGATGAGTCAACTTTATAGATGAGGAAACAGATTCAGATTTAGTGGAGATAAGAGCAGCAGCTTCCTAGTTACAAAGATCAAATAAGGTAAAACAAAAAAATGCTTTGCAACTTCTAAGGCACTACATAAAGCACCAGAAGTATGAGCGAATCATGTTTTGTGTTAGATATCAGACAACTGCCTTAGAAAAAAAAAAGAATCATTTTTATTCCTTAAAGAAAAACTTCTGTCCCTCCTCACTCCCCAATCCCCAATCCTGCTGTGGGCTTTTCCTATCGGGAATTTTATTCAAAAACGTTTAGCATCTCTTTTCTTCTTTAAAAACTTTAAACTAAATTGAAAGGGCTGTGCCAGTTATAAACTCAAGCTGAATAGTAAGTTGTCCGTTAGCCTAATGCCCTTTGCAATAAGTCAGGTTTTACAAAAAGTCTTAATTTATGACATGCAATTTTGTGAACTGTTGGAAACAAATGATTTTAGTTCTCTGTGAGACAGAAAACTCCCTTTCAGATTATTATTACTATTGAGACAGAGACTCACTCTGTTGTCCAGAATGGAATGCAGTGGTGCCATCTGGGCTCACTGCAACCTCTGCTTCTGGGTTCTCGTGTCTCAGCCTCCCTAGCAGCTGGGATTATAGGCATCCACCACCATGCCAGGCTAATTTTTATTTTTAATGTTTAGTGGAGACCAGGTTTCGCCATGTTGGCCAGGCTGGTCTTGAACTCCTGACCTCAAATGATCCACCTGCCACAGCCTCCCAAAGTGCTGGGAATATAGATTGTGAGCCACTGTGCCCAGCCCCTATCAGATTTTTAAAATATATGGCAACTCCCAAACAAGATAAATTCATAAATTTTATTACTGACAACAAAAGTTAGGATCCAGGACACCATTTCTTAAAGAGATCAAAAGTTAACAACTAATTTTGAAAGGCAAACTCACGCTATTTTTAATGAACCAAAACTTGCTGTTTGAAAAGTCAAATTTCTTTAGAAATAAAATACTGCTAACTTACTTTTGCAAAGCATTTTCCTGAAACTTCTAAACCTAAAACCCCAGGCAAGGCCTCTCTCTAAAAGGCATGGGAACCTAAATAAAATGAATTTGACATTTAGCTTGAACTTAAGCATTTGGGCTACTCAAAGGACATGGTTGTAGGTCACATTCTAACCTGGTGGTGTCACACACTGGTACAAACTCTATTTGGATACCGTTGCAACCATTCAGGTTATGTATTGACCAGTTTCACAAGGCAGTGCTAAAGTTCAGGGTACAGCCTCCTCCCACCCAGCAACCACCCCTAAAAAAAAAAAAAAAAAAAAAAAAAAAACTCCACAACAGCTTTCATCTGTAATCTACCTTCTGCTACAATTTAAAACCTCCTTAAAAAAATGCACTTAAAAAAAGTAAACAGTTATGCTTCTAAAATTCAATCTCCTACACTACAAAAGGATTCATCCAGAATCCTTTAAAGAGATTATTAACAAATTGAGAGAGAGGCTGCAAGTTAGAAAATTTTAAACTAAGCTAGAAAATCTCAAAATATCTGTAAACAAAGGAAAAGTAGCTCTGAAACTATAACAAATGAGGAAATGACTTCAAAAATAAAGGTACCTTATAAGTACCTCATAAACCTGCAATATACCTATACAGCAAAATGAGAAAAATATCAAGGAACAGAAGTTTAAAAAGCAAACAGCAAACCTCCTCTATCCATCAACCCTGTAATCTTATTTATTACAGAATGAAAGAACACTCAGAAAGCCACTAGTCAGTGGCTTCCTAAACCCTGCTATTCCATTAGTTGTAGATGGCTCTTTTACTAAACCCACAGACACACTTCCTTATTAACATCCCACAGTTTTCTCTTGGAAGCACACAGCTAATTATGAAATCAGGCATATTTAAAGTACTGATTCATCTTAGAATTTGTATATTTGATTATTGCAATTTTAAAAATATCTTCCCTTATGTAAAATAATTATGTCTATTAAAACTATACAGATATATAAAAAACAGCTAAAACAGGGTTACAATATGATCCAGAAATTCCACTCCTAGGTATATATTAAAAATGTATGTCCATACAGAAGCTTGTACACAATGTACACAAGTGTGCACAGCACTATTCACAATAGCCAAAAGTGGAAATGACCCAATGGTCATCAACAGATGAATGGATCAACAAAGTGTGGTATATTCATACAATGGAACATTATTCAGCCATAAAAAGAGAGGAAGTACTGACACATGCTCCAACATGGAAGAACTCTGAAAACATGCTAAGGGACAACATGAAAACATGCTAAGGGAAAGTCCACACATTACATAATCCATTTATATGTAATGTCTCAAACACAAATCCACAGACAGAATCTGGTTTCTGTTGCCAGGGATTGGGGGTGGGGAATGACTGCTAATGGGTAGGGGGTTTCTTGTGGAGTGATGAAAAACATTATGCAAATGATAGTGGCAGTGGCTGTACAATTCTGTGCATGTAAAAACTACTGAACTATACACTTTAAAGAATAAATGCTATGAAATGTGAATTATACATCTCAATTTTTAAAAAATTCACTCAAGGGGCTGGGCAAGGTGGCTTATGCCTGTAATCCCAACACTTCGGGAGGCTGAGGCAGGTGGATCACCTGAGGTCAGGAGTTCAAGACTAGCCTGGCCAACATGGTGAAACCTCATCTCTACAAAAAATATAAAAATTAGCCGGGAGTAATGGTGAGCACCTGTACTCCCAGCTACTCGGGAGGCTAAGGCTAGAGAATTGCTTGAACCCAGGAGGAGAAGGTTGCAATGAGGCAAGATCATGCCACTGCACTCCAACCTGGGCACAAGGGTGAGACTCACAAGGTCGCATTTGCTACCAACAGGTAGATGAAGCTGGAATCTGACTTTAAGAAAATTATGGCATGTCCTGCACACGTACCCTGGAACTTAAAATTAAAAAAAAAAAAAAAAAAAGAAAAGAAAGAAAATTATGTAATATAATAAGGAGACTGGTGTCCTGACATGGCTTGAAATCTAGCTGAGAAAAATTCCAATGAGGACTTGAAAGACTTGAAGTTAGCGGGCACACACACTCTCAAGGTGACTACTTTTTCAAATGGACAATTCACTTTCAGAATAGAGGTTCTGTAAGTATATTAAAATTATCGTGACTGTTTGAGAACACCAAATTCTACCTCATCCATTCACTTCCTAAATATAATTTAGATCTTAATTTTGTTCACACGATCTTCATACCTTAAGACACCTACTTTTAAGACTGACATTACTCACAAAAACACTTCAAAATCCTGACCACGATCAAAATCAGATCCAAAAGCTGGGATATGAAATTATTTTAATTTCATTTTTAGGTTTCAAGTTTAAACAAGCTTAAATAAACACCCCACAGTTTTATAAGAAATACTTTACAACTCAATATTCAGAGGTCAGAATTTACATGGCACAGACCAGGCTGCCATTTTTTAAATAAGTGGTTTCTGTAAACTGTGGTTTAGCATGCAGAAGAGTTTTTTGTTGCACTTCAGTTATGAGTTAGAGTGAATAAAGAAGTTATAAACACACACACACATATACACACACCCAGGAAAAGCATTCAAAGGACAAAAGTACCAGGAGACTGACTGGTTCTTAATTCACATAAATTATCAAGAAAACCTGACCAGTAGTCTAACAGGGAGAGGGCTGGGAAGTGGAGTCTCAGTTGGGAGACTGACATAGGTGTTAGCCTCAGTTCCACCAATAACTAGTAGAGTAACCTTGGGGAAGTCATCTGACTCTGTAGGCCTGTTTTCTCATCAGTGAGGTGAAAAAAAACCAGAATCCAAGGTTTTTAAGTCTTAACGATTTTAATTCTACTGTTAAGTAGCTTAAGGCTGTGGGAAGCTCAGCGAGTACACCATGCAGCTCTCATATTTTTGTGCACCTAGGAAGCCATGCCATATAAGGAACAAGAAAAATGTACATGGCTCCCGCTAGTACTGGTTTACTCCTGTTGGACCTAGTAAAGAGAAAGCACCTTTGTCAATTTTCCAAAGAATGATAGGAGTGGTTCCTATGTCTCACCACACCCACCATAGTTGGTTTTTCCGAAAAGAAATCCAGCAGGGACTATACAAAATGTTGTGAAGCACCAAGTACTATTAGTCACTGCATGACTAATAGGACAGATCAATTTTAAATTAAAGAAACAAAAGGGCTTTCTCTTTCTTGTATAAAAAGAAACAACTTTCATTCCAGTCAAGGAGTCCTAGATGACCACAGTGAATAAACTGTTACATGGATACTGAGTAATAAATATGGTGTCAATTCAAAGAAAATGAATTATCTACAGAACTAAAAGGTTCAAAAGCACTTAAGTTCAACATATCGTTATTACTCAACATAGCCTTTTAATGTAATTCAGTTTGTAACTCCAACCTCTAGAGCAGTATTAGACTCACTGAAAGTCATCACCTTAGCTGGACGCCGTGGCTCATGCCTGTAATCCTAGTACTTCCTGAGGCCAAGGCAGGTGGATCACATGAGGTCAGGAGTTCGACATCAGCCTGGGCAATATGGCGAAACTCTGTCTCTACTAAAAAATTACAATCATGCCTGTAATACTAGCACGTTGGCGGGCCGAGGAGGGCAGATCATGAGGTCAAGAGATCAAGACCATCCTGGCCAACATGGTGAAACTCCATCTTTACTAAAAATACAAAAACTAACTAGGCATGGTGGCGCACACCTGTAGTCATAGCTACTGGGGAGGCGAAGGCTGCAGTGAGCCGAGATTGTGCCACTGCACTCCAGCCTGGTGACAGAGTGAGACTCCCTCTCAAAAACAAACAAACAAACATCTAGCTGGGAGTGGTGGGACATGCCTGTAGTCCCAGCTACTCAGGAGGCTGAGGCACAAGAATCACCTGAACCCAGGAGGCAGAGGTTGCAGTGAACCGAAATTGCACCATTGCACTGCAGCCTGGGCGACAGAGCAAGACTGTCTCAAAAAATAAAAGTCATCACCCTTTTCTAGACACAGGTGCACAAGAAAGAAAAAAAAAGTCATCACCTTTTACACTATCAATAAAATAGAAGTCACCATCATATGAACTGGTTCAGGACAGCCAAGGATCAAATGAGGCCAACTCATGAAGTTATTTCAGGTGGCTCCAAAGACTGCTGTCTGGAAGAGCTCCTCCACAACAGGACAGTCCTGGTGAACCTGTCCTTCCCTGCCCCCATCCCCCGCCACCTGCACATGTGCATGCTTGATCTTTGTCAAATATGGCTAACAACCACCTTTTGGTCACATCAGCAACCACTATCTGACTGTGCCTGCTGGCATTCCCTACAAGAAGGGTACAGAGCTGGGGTTCTTGATGTGATTCCTATGCATGGATCTCTAGGTGGTATCAGGAGTCATGGAGTCAACCAAGTTCCTAAGAGCCTATGCAAAATTTTGTGTCTGTGCACAGAGTCCAGAGGAGAAAGCTCTTGGACAGTCAAAGATCCTCAGGGGTTGTGAATCAAGGAAAGCTAAGAACCACTTCTGCCTGGGCAACAAGAGCGAAACTCCATTCCCCTCAGCATCCCCAAAAAAAGAAAAGAAGAAAATACGATCTGATGGTCAGAAGCTATAGTCACTAAGGGTCAGGTCGTCCATTCCCTTCATCCCCTAGTCCAGATAAAGAAAAGGAGACTCAAGAGAGGCTCTGCCCAAGACCACAAATCACAGAAGTGGCAAAGCTGAGCATCAAAGTTCCCTGGTTTCCACCAGATGGCAGAACATGAAATCATGTTTATAGTTTTTTAGAATGGGTTTGACCAAAATCCCCCCAATGCTTGTAAATATCTCACTCCATTAAGAAGGTAGCCCTCCAGGCCGGGCGTGGTGGCTCATGCCTGTAATCCAAGCACTCTGGAGGCCAAGGCGGGCGGATCACCTGAGGTCGGGAGTTCAAGACCAGCCTGACCAACAATGGTGAAACCCTGTCTTAAAAAAAAAAAAAAAAAAAAAAAAGAAGGTAGCCTTCCAAAATTTTAAAATCAATCTTCAATATAGGATTTGATACATTTAAATACTCCCCAAATCATCAATCAAGTCACAGATCTTTCATAAAAGCCAGCATACAGATTTATAAGGTGAACCTTAGAGGCTCATTATCCCCTATCCTGTCACTAACGCAACTTTAAAAAGCAGCACAGGTCCAAGCTCATTGAGTGAAGCACTTCTAAATGTATCAGGGAAAAGATAGCTACTGACAGCTGATTTCTGGGTGGATTTGCACAATTTCAACTGCAAGCTGCAGGACCTTTCTAAGTCTCCCTCTTAGGTTATTATCAGTAGCGTTGCCTAAACATTAAATGCTTTTTTTTTCAACCCAAGTAATAGGGTCATTCATAAATTAAAATGAGAACAGCCTTTCCAGTCTCATGTTCACAAACACTACATGTGGTAAAACCAAAGATACTAAGCAACTATTCTGAGATCAGATTAAAAAATAATTACTGTCATAAAAAAGTTACAGAACCATTTGTTCCAATGCCAAACTCTGCCTCAGCCTATGAAATTTAAAGTAACCACAAACTCAGTCTCACCTGGGAAGAGAAATCAAAGTGACATTTGAACCCAAGTTCAATGACAACTCGTCCTTCAATTTCAAAGGGAGTGCCTTATTCATTCAAAGAGTTTTAACGGCACATTATCCCATGCCATGCACAAAATCTCCAAAGGCGTACATTATATTAAAGTTTCTGATTGCTTGTGAATTATATTTAGCCCTTTCTGCAAGCTCTCTCCCCAGTCTCCCACCCCCTAAACGTGTAACTGGAATAGGCCTCAGGAAGCACCTGTGGCCTGAAAAGGCTATGACCAATTCTCAAAGCTTTCCCAACTGCAGTCTACAAGTAGGCTCGACCATTCTATTTTGGATCAAAGAGACTCCGTCAACCCCCAAGTGACCGCAAGTGGACAAGACCAATTTGGGAGAACACACTGTGAGGGTTTCTTCGCCAAGTCAGCAGCCCCCACCACCAGACTCTGAAAAGGATGAAGATTTGGTCACCATCCAGGCGGCGAAAGAATACGGCCAGGTTGTCTAGGGGCTCAGGACTGCCCGTCTGCCGGCGATCCCGCAGCCTGGGCTAAGCTGTGGTGTCGGGAGCCCGCGAAGAGGCAGGGATCCCCGGGGCACGCGGAGGAACGGAACCAGAGAAAGCTTGGGTGCCTCCAGGTGTCGCCCCGGGAAAGAACGAGGTCGCCCGGGGCTGGAACAGCCGAGTGAGACCGATAGGGTGGCTCTGGACTCGGACAGACCGGTCACACTCTCGGGTTGTGACCTTGAGCACACGGCTTGACCGCTCTGCGCCTCAGTTTCCTCCTCTCTAAAACGGGGGTCGTTCAAGCGGAAAAACGCGCCTCGGAGCGCTTGGCACGGCGCCTGACACATAGTAAGCGCTCCCTCCATGTGAGCGCTCTGGCTCCTCTTGCCGCCGGGAGGAACTGGGGAAGCCCCGCGCAGGGGAGTCCCCGGGAGGCGGATCCGAGGCTGGGGCTGGGGACCGGGCCGGGGGACTCACCGAGCACGTCCGCGGAGCGGTGTCGGGCCACGAAGCACGCGTCGTCCCCGTAGCACGCGCCCTTCTTCAGGAGGCCCTTACGGAAGTCCTTGCCGAAGCCGCAGCCGGCCGTCACCAGCCCGTAGTCGCCGCCGCCACCGCCGCCGGCCCTGGGGTCAGTCTGCGAGAGGCCGCCGAGCACGGCGCGGGCCACCAGCCGCCCGTACGAGAGGACCGAGAACATCGCCGCCGCCGCCCCCCCGAGGAGGCGGGGGGCCGGGGGAGCAGGAGGACGCGGAGGCCCGGAGCCGGCTCTCTCCTCAGCCGCAGTCGCGCTGCCGCCGGGGCGGTCCTCAGGGCGGCGCGCAGTGGCCGCCGCCGCCCCTGTCCGACGCGCGGGGCCTCGCACACGCTCCGCCACGCGAACCGGAGCCAGAGCGAGGTCAAAGCCGGCGGCTCCTCCGCCTTAGCCCAACTGAGGTCCCGGCTGCAGCAGCCACTGCCGCCGCCATCTTCCGCTCCACTAGCGTGTTCCGGGCCCCGCCGGCAGCACCGCCCCCTCCCTGGCCCTGCCCCTAGCCCCGCCCCGATTCGCGGCTCCGGCCCAAGCCCCGCCCCTCGGGCTCGCTGCCCTATGCAGTCACCAAGGTTGAGCGTGCGCAGAGGACGCGAACGCAGTGTCTCCTGGGAATTGTAGTCCTGTAGTTGTAGTCACTTTTGACTTCCAAAGATTTAGGACCTTGAAGGATTCCCCAGACGCGGGACCTAGGTTAAGTTAATAGAAGTTGCAGGTGGGCTACATGAGGGTTTTCTCCCCTGTTTTAACCGTATCTTTTAAAGCCTGTTTTAAATAAATAACGCCACCATTCCTTTAAACAAAAACCTGCAAGAAACCAGAATGGAGTCACATATTGAGAAACAGAGGTACACAGATCTAGTGACAGCTTCCCAAGAAATCTACTGGAATGATTTAGGGCGGCAAACTGGAAAGAAGAGACTTTTTGTACAGTCTTTTAGGTAGAATTAAGAAAATGTTATGTGTCTCTATTAGAGTGGGCGGGGACACAGGTGGTGTCATGTCCCATTTGCTAACTGGCCTCTAGCCATGCTCATAGCTGCCTCAAGACCTTTGCCCTTGCTTTCCCTTCTACCCTCTAGAATGTAATTCGTTTCTCTGAGGGTCCTGTGTTTTCTGTTTGTGTATCCCCAGAACATGTGAGCACCCAGTAAATATGTGAATGAATGAAACAATGAATAAATATTTCACTAGATTCTAAGTTTCCCCAGGACAAGGATCATTTGTTGCTGTATTATTAGAATCTAAGGCAATGCCTAGCACACAGTAGGAGAGTATGTAAATGTGGAATAAAAGAAGGAATAACGGGCTGGGTCTGGTGGTTCACACCTGCAATCCTAGCACTTTGGAAGGCTGAGGCAGGCAGATCACTTGAGGTCAGGAGTTTGACAGCAGCCTGGCCAACATGGTGCAACCCCATCTCTACTGAAAAAAAAAATTAGCTAGGCTTGGTGGCGCACACCTGTAATTCCAACTACTCAGGAGGCTGAGGCAGGAGAATCCTTTGAACCTGGGAGGCAGAGGTTGCAGAAAGCTGAGATAGCACCACTGCATTCCAGCCTGGGCAACAGAGCTAGACTCCATCTTAAAAAAAAAGGAAAAGGAGTAATGGAATAAGAACCATAAATGTCAAAAGAAAGTAATGTTTGTTGAATACAGGAATGATTAAGTGACTGGGGTTCACAAACAATAGAAAATGAGCTTTGGGGCAAGTAATCCAATTTGGAAAAATTTTTAGTTTTATTGAAATATATATTTCTCAGAAACAGCACTCCTTTTCCAGTTCACTTTTGACAAGACCATTGTTAGTTTGGGGATTCCAATCTTGTTCTTAAATGGTCTTCTTCTATGCTTTCTTAATATACTTAAAATGCTGCCAACTATCAACTCAACACACATTATTCTCTTATCCTAATTACTGTCATCATTAAACACTTTTGCAGTTCATAGTGTGCCAAGTACTCTCTATATGTTTCTATCTTTAAAGGCTTTTGTCAAAAGTGGACTGAAGAAATGACTTAATGTAGTGGCATTTTGTCAAATATATGGAACCTGGAAAACGTTCATTTACTGGATAAATAGTATAGCAATGACAATAATGCATTCACACCTTGCTTTTTTTTAATGGCAGAAGAATTGGAGAGTGCCCAGAAGAGGGGGTAGTGCCTCTCGGAATCCTCTACTTGGCATTTATATTTCTGCCAGCTCTGCTAAAGGTTCTTTAAAGCATACACACCACTACCAGATCCCAGTCAGCCTGGCGATAACTCTACCCCAAGGACAAACTTTTTAAAATAGCATGTAAACCCTATTTCTTGCCTCATCAAACTCTTTCAGATTGCTCCTACTTTTGCTTTTCAGGGCATATATTACCTAATTTCCATATCAGTCACAAGAACCGGTTGGATGGGATGAGTAGGAACCTAAGATATGATTCTAAAGCCAGTAACTTCACTCTGATGGGGCTGCTGTATTCACGATTAAGTGACACCAGTGCCTTGAGTTTCCGGCAAATGAATTTCCTGCAAATGAGTTTCCTGCAAATGAGTTGCCCACAGAAGCATGCAGCGAACAGAATCCTTCTCAAAGCTCCTTTGCAAGTTTTAAAAGAACAGGAGATAGGGCCTCGGGTTCCCTTGAATCATTTATTCCAGAGCCAGCTCAGAAGTTTCATCACCATGGGGGAAGCCAGGAGAGGGTACTTTACAAAACACCTCCCCTCCTCTTTCTTCCCCCGAGGAGCACAATTCACATTTGACATTTTGCTGGACTTAAAAAGCCCTGGGTTTTCTTCCTTAACAGAGTTACATTCCTAGCACTTCAAGGATTCCTGAGAGGTCAGTTGCCACTCTCAAAGGTGAACAAGTGTGGTGAAAATACCATCTGGGCTCCCAGGGCACCTCTATGACATTAGGAAAGGGCTTTGCACTAAAGTCACCCTCAGCTCCTAAAAAAAGAAAAAAAAAAAAAAGGCATGACATTTCCTAGTGAGATTTTCTGCCAGAATGGTACATTGATCTCTCTGGGTTTCTTTTTGCTAACCCATTCACAATGAGCACTAATTAGCTTATGGCAAGGTTTCTCAAGCTTGGCACTGTTGACATTTTGGGCAGGATGATTCTTTGCTGTGAGGGCTGTCCTGTGCATGCATTGGAAAGGGCTTACCAGCATCCCTGGCCTCTACCCGCTAGATGTCAGAAGCATGCCACCTCCATGCCCCCTGGACAACCAAAACTGTCTCCAGATATTGCCAAATGTCCCCTGGAGGGCAAAATTGCCCTCTGGCTTAGAGCCACTGTGTTACAGCAATGCCATGCAAATGAGCAAATATTTATAGAGGACTTATTATGTTCAAGGCTCCAGTCTAAGGATAAAAAAAGTTTGGTGACTTTGTGGCAGTCACAGTGCAGTAAGAAGGTTAAAATTAAGTAAATATATTTAAAAAAAATAATAGACTGGGTGCAGTGGCTAATGCCTGTAATCCCAGCACTTTGGGAGGCCGAGGCAGGTGGATCACTTGAGGTCAGAAGTTCGACACCAGGCTGGCCAACATGGTGAAACCCTATCTCTACTAAAAATACAAAAATTAGCCAGGCATGGTGGTACATGCCTGTGATCCCAACTAGTTGGGAGGCTGAGGCAGGAGAATTGCTTAAACCCTGGAGGTAGAAGTTGCAATAGGCTGAGATTGCACCACTGCACTCCAGCTGGGGCAACAGAGCAAGACTCTGGTTCTAAATAAATGAATAAATAAAATAATAATAGGAAGCACCACAAGTTGAAATAAAGGAGGAGTTGGGAAGGGAAAATGAGACCCTCTGGGGTTAGAGAACACCCAGGGCACTTCACAAAGACAAGACATTTGTGAGAGTCTGAGGAAGGGGCATAACCAGCTCAAGAGGAGGAAATGGATATTCAGTGAATGAAGAATGTGATTGGAGAAGAGCAATGCAACATTAGGATTTGAAAAAGGAATAATAACAAATGGTGGGGATGGGCTGGGTGCAGTGGCTCATGCCTGTAATTTCAACATCTAGGGAGGCCAGGCGGGTGGATCATTTGAGGTCAGAGGTTCAAGACCAACCTGGCCAACATGGTGAAACCCCATCTCTACTAAAAATACAAAAATTAGCTGGGCAGTAGTGGCCTGGGACTGTAATCCCAGGTACTCAGGAGGCTGAGGCAGGAGAATCACTTGAGCCTGGGAGGTGGAGGTTGCAGTGAGCCGAGGTCATACCACTGCATTCCAGTCTGGGCAATTCCAGTGAGATCCTGTCTCAAAAAAAAAAAAAAAAGGTGGGACTAAGAGCTGGGCAAGGCAGCAGGTGCCTGTAGTGCCAGCTACTTGGGAGGCTAAGGCTATAGACTGTCACAATGAAGCCTGTGAATTGCTACTGCATTCCACCCTGGATAATGTAGTGAGACCCCATCTCTAAAACAAACAAAATCAATATTTTAAGAAGTCAGACACAAAAGACCACATATTGTGGTTCCATTTATATGAAATGTCCAGAATAGGCAAATCCATAGAGACAGAAAGTAGATTAATGATTGCCAGGGACTTGGAGGAGGGACAAATGGGGTGTGACTGCTCAGGGGTACAGAGTTTCTTTTCAGAGTGATGAAAATATTCTGGAATTAGATAATGGTGATGATTGCATGAGTTTACAAATATATGAATAACTGCTGAACTGTACACTTCAAAAGGGTGAATATGGCCAGGCATGGTGGCTCACACCTGTAATCCCAGCACTTTGGGAGGCCGAGGCAGAAGGATTGCTTGAGACCAGGAGTTCAAGACCAGCCTGGGCAACATAGTGAGACCTCTTCTCTACGAAAAATCAAAAAATTTAGCTGAGTATACTGGTGCACATCTATAGTCCCAGCTACTTGAGAGGCTGAGGTGGGAGGATCGTTTGAGGCCAGGAGTTCAAAACCACCCTGAACAACATGGTGAAATCCCATCTCTACTAAAAATCCAAAAATTAGCCAGATATGGTGGCGGGCGCCTGTAATTCCAGCTACTTGGGAGGCTAAGGCAGGAGAATCGCTTGAACCGGGAAGACGGAGGTTGCAGTAAGCCGAGATCACACCAGTGTACTCTAGCCTGGGCGACAGAGCAAGACTGTCTTAAATAGTAATAATAATAATTTAGGACCTAATGCAGGGAGTCTTATATGCTGAGCTGAGGGTACTTAATGCTGGAGACAGCAAGGGGTCACCAAATGCCTTTCATATGCCAGATAATAATAGTGGTAATGGGCTGGGTGTGGTGGGACCGAGGCGGGTGAATCGTGAGGTCAGGAGATGGAGATCATCCCGGACAACAGGGCGAAACTCCTTCTCTACTAAAAATACAAAAATTAGCCGGGTGTGGTGGCGCACACCTGTAATCCCAGCTACTCAGGAGGCTGAGGCAAGAGAATCGCTGGAACCTGGGAGGCAGAGGTTGCAGTGAGCCGAGATGGCGCCACTGCACTCCAGCCTAGGTGATAGAGTTAGACTCCATCTAAAAAAAAAAAAAAATATATATATATATATATATATACACATATATATATAAGTATATAAAATAGTGGTAGTGATAATAACAAGAATAAGAGCAGTAGAGCCCATGGATTAAGCATGTACCATGTGTTTTGCCTGCATCCTCTTCTCTCTCTCTCTCTTTTTTTTTGAGACATTCCTGGCCTCAAGTGATCTGCCCACCTCAGCCTCCCAAAGTGCTGAGACTACAGGCATGAGCCACTGCAAGTGGCCTCCATCCTCTCCTCTGATCACCTATTTAAACCACCCAACAGTGGCATCTGCATTTTTCTTCATAACACATAGCACTTATTTATTTTGTTAAATATTTGTCTCCTCCTTGACTAAATGATAAATGCCATGAGAGCAGGAAATTTTGTCTATTTTATTCATGACTTTAGGCCAGATACAGTGGCTCACGTATGTAATCCCAGTATTTTGGGAGGCTGAGGCAGGAGGATCACTTGAGGCCAGGAGTTCAAGACCAGCCTGGACAATAAAACAAGACCCTGTCTGTACAAAAAAAAAAAAAAAAAAAAATTAGCCAGGCATGGTGGCATACACCTGTAGTCCCATCTACTCAAGAGGCTGAGATGGGAGGATCATCTTAGCCAGGTGATGTGGAGGTCGCCATGAGCTGTGATCACACCACTGCACTCCAGGCTGGGCCAGATCTTGTCTCAAAACAACAACAACAACAATAAAAATACTTCATCTTGTAACCAAAATAGTGTGTGGCATATAATAGGTGCAAAATAAATAACCCAACAAGTGAATGCTGTTGAATACAAAAACCTGGGAAATCACATGTAACAAGCAACGAGCTGAAGAAAGAGGTGAGCAATGTGTTCATCTCGTTAGGTAGAGCTGGGCTGAACGGGAGAAGTGTCCCTGAGATACTTAATGCCTTCACTGCAAAGCCCTTTTGAAGTCACTAGCCATCTTCTTTCCATTTAACTAATTTTGCTTTGCATCATGCGTGATGGTCATGTTTTTCCCACCTAGAATCCATTCTCCTGCTTCTCTGATTATAGTATTTTGATTTTCCTTGGAGGAATAATCCAACACCACCCCCAGATTCATGCAATTTGTGTGGAACTGGACCAAGGCCCCAAGGATGGGCACGTGGCCTAGGTCTGGCCAATCTCAGCATTATATTCTGTTGCTGGCAGTGGTTAGGACAAAGAGAAGGCGCATGACCCAAGCCAGACCAGGGAAACTTCACTATGGGATTTTGCTGAAAGTGTTAGGAAGGAGAAAGTATCACCAAGGTTTGTTTCTAAGCTGGTAGAGTGCAAGCTTGGAGCTGCTAATGGCCTTTTTTTTTCCTTTTCTTTTGTTGTTGTTGTTGAGATGGAGTCTTGCTCTGTTGCCCAGGACAGAGGCTGGAGTGCAGTGGTGAGGTCTTGGCTCACTGCAACCTCTGCCTCTCGGGTTCAAGCAATTCTCCTGCCTTAGTTTCCCAAGTAGCTGAGATTACAGGCACCTGCCACCACATCTGGCTAATTTTTGTATTTTTAGTAGAGATGGGGTTTTGTCATGTTGGCCAGACTGGTCTTGAACTCCTGACTTCAAGTGATCAGCCCACCTCAGCCTCCCAAAGTTCTGGGATTATACATGTAAGTCACCATGCCCAGCCTGATGGCCATTTTTGCTGTTACTTAAGAAGAACCAGCCTGAGAATGAAGTCAGTACAGAAAGAAGCAGAGCCTAGAGATGGTAAGAAACAGAGGCCTGGTAAATGTCAATCAAACCCCAACTGCAGCTTTGCCTGAGGGAAGATCAGTCTCTGAACTAATATGAGTTTCCTATGTTGCTTTAGCCACTTTGATTTTGACTTGTAATGTAATGAATCCTAACAAACACATCATGTGATCTAAGTACCATGACTACAGTTATTGAATCAAAAACAAGTCTCGAAACCAAAAGCAAATGTTAGAAGGGAATTTATCCTCCACTTATTTACATAAGGGGAGAGGGAACTTCCACTCTTCAACAGAGAAGCTACTGAAGGAAACCTGATCCCTTTCTTTGGTACCTCCACGAGATGAGGAGTGATTTGCCTAATGGTGGGTTTGGGAGAAGATGCTGAGTTTGCTGTCCAGTCCCTTTCTCTTTTTTTCTTTTTGCTATGACCTGATCTTTAGACACTTCTGTTTTCCTCCTTCACCGTGGGGAGCCTGTCCCTGTGGAAGATGTTTGCAGAAACCCAGCCACAGTTTAATCCAGAGGGAAACTGCTTGTACCACTAAGCCACATTCTCCAATCAACCTTATGCAGAAAACAAACTCTAGAGCTTTAGTTTCGTGATTCATATATCTCCTTCTCAGTGGGTTTGGAATGTGGAAAGGCTAAGAAGAGTACAATTAATTATCAGCCCCATTAAACCCCCCCATGTTAAGTTTTCTCTTTAGAAAATTTTAAGAGGCAGTCCTCAAATAAGGACTGACATTTGGGGGTCTAAAATAACCTCTGGAGATCAAATTTCTGGCGTTGTCAGGACTCCAGGCTTAAAGGTAATTATGGGTCAAGTGTGTTCTTGACCCGGCCAGTTTGTGGCAGCTACAGTGGTTCCACAGGATTTTAACTGGCTGGAGCCTGAGTACAAGGGCCTCTGGGGCAGGCCTTGACCTAACTCGTGTGAGTACATCAGGCAGCTGGGACAGGGATTCGATTATGGGGGGAAAAGTCTTTCTGTCCCAGAGAAGGCTTACCTTAAAGAGGGCAGAACTTTAATTTACCAACCTGTAGGCTCCGGTGGTAGATTCTTGCTTCTTGTGACACCTCTTTCAGCAACAGTCGTGGCTGGGCAAGTTGACTCTCATTTGTGAATTGCATGAACCTGGATTACGGTTTTGCATTTGGAGAGCTCAGACTCTGGTTTTACCCATAGAATGGGGGTATATTTTATTAGTGAAAACAAATGAAAAGAACAGGGCCCTTATTGTATAGTAGATACCGTTCTTTGGGGGTAGAGTTTGAGAAGTTGAATGAAGACCTATAAGGTAAGAAAACAGTGAGGCTTATGCCTTGAAACTTTTGTCTCTGAGAAACAGATTTTCTTGAGAAACCAAAAATAACCTGGGTGTTTTTTTTTTGCCAAGATCTCACTCTGTTGCCCAGGGTGGAGTGCATAAAGAACATGGTGTGATCTCTGCTCACTGCAGCTTCCACCTCCCGGGTTCAAGCAATCCTCCCGTCTCAGCTTGGCGAGCAGCTGGGACTACAGGCACAAGCTACCAACATCTGGATCATTTTTTATTTTTTGTAGAGATGGGGTTTTCCATGTTGGCCAGGCTGGTTTTGAACTCCTGAGCTCAAATGACCCACCCACCTCAGCCTCCCAAAATGCTAGAATTACAGGTCTGAGCCACCATGGCCAGCCTGGGTTGTGCTTTTATTTTTTATTTAGCTTTTTTTATTTTTTATTTTTTATTTTTTTGAGATGGAATCTCACTCTGCCACCTGGGCTGGAGTACAGTGGTGCGGTCTTGGCTCACTGCAACCTCTGCCTCCCAGGTTCAAGCAATTCTCATGCCCCAGCTTCCTGAGTAGCTGGGATTATAGCTGTGTGCCACCACGCCCAGCCATTTTTTTTTTTTTTTTTTTGTATTTTTAGTAGAGACAGGGTTTCACCATGTTGGCCAAGCTGGCCTGGAACTCCTGACCTCAAATGATCCGCCAGCCTCTGCTACCCAAAGTGCTGGGATTACAGGCATGAGCCACCACACCTGACCTGGGTTGTGTTCTAAAATATCCTTCTGAGCCAGGCTTGGTGGCTCACAGCTGTAATCCCAATGCTTTGGGAGGCCAAGGTGGGTGGATTATCTGAGGTCAGGTGTTTGAGACCAGCCTCACCAACATGGTGAAACCCTGTCTCAACTAAAAATATAAAAATTAGCCGGTTATGGTGGTGCATGCCTGTAATCCCAGCTAGTCGTGAGGCTGAGACAGGAGAATCCCTTGAACCCGGGAGGTGGTGATTGCAGTGAGCTGAGATCACTCCAGCCTGGCCTGGGCAACAAAGTGAGATTCCATCTCAAAAATAAGTAAGTAAATAAATAAATTAATTAATTAAAATAAAATATGCTTCTGTTGTGCTACCAGGACAGAACCAGCAGAAGAGTGAAAGACACATAAAGGAAGATCTGTTGACTAAACTGAAGGAAGGCAGAGATTTGTTTTTTTTAAAACATGATCTTGCTCTGTCACCTAGGCTAGAGTGCAGTGGCACAATCATAGCTCGTTGCAACCTCAAACTCCTGGGCTCAAGCAATCCTCCTGCCTCAGCCTCCCAAAGTGCTGAGATTACAGGGATCTTTTTTTAAAGAGGTAGAACTGTGATCTTAGTAGACAAGCCAAACAAATGTGAAAGGGAAATGAATTTTGGAAGGCTTAGCTAGGTAAATATTAAGAGAAGAGACCCACAAATATATAAAAACTTGAAAGGAAGCTGCAGTAATATTATAAATTAGTGGAAAAAAATTATATATATATACACACACACATATATATATATTTTTATATTTTTATTGTTTTTGAGACAGTGTCTCACTCTGTCACCCAGGCTGGAGTGCAGTGGTGCAATCTCGGCTCACTGCAGCCTCCACTTCCCAGGCTCATGTGATCCTCCACCTCAGCCTCCTGAGTACAGGAAATACAGGTGTGTGCCACCAAACCTGGCTAACTTTTGTATTTTTTTTTTTAACAGACGAGATTTCACCATGTTGCCCAGACTGGTCTCGAAATCCTGAGCTCAGGCAACCCACCTGCCTCAGCCTCCCAAAGTTCTGGAATTACAGGTGTGAACCACCATGGCTGGCCAAAAAATAAATTATTATTATTTTTGTTTGTTTTTTGTTTTTGCATTTAGAAAAAAATAAATTATTTTTTAAATGGTATGAGAACATTGGTGATCTCTCTAAAACATTAAATTTGTGGCTCACCCCTATAATCTCAGCACTTTGGAAGGCCGAGGTGGGTAAATCACTTGAAGCCAGGAGTTCCAGACCAGCCTGACTAACATAGCGAAATCCAGTCTCTACTAAAAACACAAAAATTAACCAGGTATGGTGGCTTGCACCTGTAGTCCCAGCTACTAGGGAGGCTGAGGCAGGAGAATTGCTTAAGCCCAGGAGGTGGAGTTTGCAGTGAGCCAAGATGGTGACACTGCACTCCAGCCTGGGCAACAGAGTGAGACTCTGTCTCAAAAAAAAAAAAAAAAAAAAAATTCCAAGAGCAAAAAGAAATATTGAGAAGTCTTAGAAGAAAACATAGAATATTGGGAAAAGAAATGACAGCTTCAATAATATATAAAAGTGCATAAGCTGTTAAGGAAAATTTAGATCAACTTGACCACATTAAAAGATAAGTTTGGCTGGGTGCAGTGGTTCACACCTGTAATCCCTGTACTTTGGGAAGCTGAGGTGGGCAGATTGCTTGAGCCCAGGAGTTTGAGACCAGCGAGGCCAATGTGGTAAAAATCCCATCTCTACTAAAATACAAAAATTAGCTGGGCATGGTGGCACAGGCCTATAGACCTAGCTACTTGAGAGGCTGAGGTGGGAGGATCGCTTGAGCCCAGGAGGTCGAGGCTCCAGCCTGGGTGACACAGTGAGACCCTGTTAAAAAAAAAAATAATCCTCAAAATGTATCAAAGATCTATATGTCAGAGCCAAAACTATAAAACTCTTAGGAAAAAAACAGGGAGAAAGCTTCATCACATTGGATTTGACCATGATTTCTTGGACATGATGACAAAAGCAGAGGCAACAAAAGAAAAAATAAATCAGTTGGAATGTATCAAAATGTAAAGCTTCTATGCATCAGACACAATCAACAGAGTGCAAAGGCAACCAACAGAATGAGGGAAAATATTTGCAAGTCATATATTTGATAAAGGATTAATATCCAGATAATATGGCTCACACCTGTAACCCTAGCACTTTGGGAGGCTGAGCAAGGAGGATCGCATGAGCTCAGGAGTTCAAGACTAGCCTGGGCAACTTAGCAATACCTCATCGCTACTAAAAATCAAAAAAAATATCCAGGAGTCGTGGCATATACCTATAGTCCCAGCTACTTGGAGGCTAAGGTGAAAGGATTGCTTGAGCCCAGGAGGACAAGGCTGCATTGAGCCGTGATCACGTCACAGCATTCCAGCCTGGGAGACAGAGGGAGACTTTGTCTTTACAAAACAAAAACAAACGAACAAAAAAACAGAATATATAAGGAACTCTTACATCTCAACAACAAAAAACACAACTGAAAAACAGACAAATAACTTGAATAGACATTTCTCCAAGGAAGATATATAAATGGCCAAGGAGTACATCAAAAGATGATCAACATCACTAGTCATTAAGAAAATGCAAATCAAAATCACAATGAGGTATCACCTCACACCCATTAAAAACAGAAAATAATAATTGTTGGTGAGATGTGGAGAAATTGGAACTCTTGTGCTCTGTTAGTTGAAATGTAAAATGGTACATTCACACTATGGAAAACAGTATGGTGGCTCCTCAAAAGTTAAAAATTGAATCACCATGTAATTTAGCAATTCCACTTCTGAGTATATACCCAAATGAATTGAAAGTAAGGGCTTGGCTGGGTATAGTGACTCATGTTTAATCCTAGCACTTTGGGAGGCCAAGCAACAGAATGGTTTGGGAGATCACTTGAGGTCAGGAGTTTGAGACCAGCCTGGCCACCATAGCGAAACCCCGTCTCTTCTAAAAGTACAAAAATTAGACAGGCGTGGTGGCACACGACTGTAATCCCAGCACTTTGAGAGGCTGAGGCGGGTAGATGGCTTGAACCTGGGAGACAAAGGTTGCAGTGAGCTGAGACGTACCATTGCACTCCAGCCTGGGCAACAGAGTGACACTGTCACACACACACACACACACACACACACACACACACACACACACACAAAAAAGTGGGGACTCAAATGATATTTGTTCATCCGTATTTGTAGAAGCATTATTAACAATAGCCAAGGCATGGAAGCAACCTGAGTGTCCTTTGACAGATGAATGGATGAGGAAAATATGGTCCATCCATACAGTGAAATATTATTCAGTCTTAAAAAGGAAGGAAGTTCTGATTGGGTGCTGTTGCTCATGCTTGTAATCCTAGCACTTTGGGAGGGTGAGATAAGAGGATCACTTGAGCTTAAGAGTTTGAGATCAGCCTGGACAATATAGCAAGACCCCATCTCTCTCTTTTTTTTATTTTTATAGTGGTGAGATCTAAGTGTAGGGACCCCATCTCTCAAAAAAAATTTTTTTTAAAGCCTGGCATGGTGATGTGTACCTATAGTCCCAGCTACTCAGGAAGCTGAGGTGGGAGGATCACTTGAGTCCAGGAGTTCAAGATTATAGTGAGCTATGATTGTGCCATTGTCCCCCAAAATGGGCGACAGAGTGACACCCTGTCTCTAAAAAATAAAATAAAAGAGAGGGGGCGGGCGTGGGGGCTTACGTCTATAATCCTAGCACTTTGGGAGACCTAGGTGAGTGGATTACTTGAGCTCAGGAGTTTGAGACCAGCCTGGCCAACATGGTGAAACCCCATCTCTACTAAAAATAGTAAAATTGCCAGGCGCAGTGGCTCATGTCTGTAATCCCAGCACTTTGGGAGGCCAAGGTGGGCGGATCACCTGAGGTCAGGAGATCAAGACCAGCCTGACCAACATGGAGAAACCCCATCTCTACTAAAAAAATACAAAATTAGCCGGGCGAGGTGGCACATGCCTGTAATTCCAGCTACTTGGGAGGCTGAAGCAGGAGAATCACTTGAACCTGGGAAGCGGAGGTTGCAGTGAGCTGAGATTGTGCCATTGCACTCCAGCGTGGGCAACAAGAGCAAAACGCCATCTCAAAAAAAAAAGGAGACTTTTTGCTCAATGACTTGGCAAAAAAAAAAAAAATTAGCTGGGCATGGTGACACATGCATATAATCCCAGCTGCTTGGGAGGCTGAGGAAGGAGAATTGCTTGAACCCGGGAGGCAGAGGTTGCAGTGAGCCAAGATCGTGCCACTGCACTCCAGCCAGGGTGACAGAGCAAAAAAAAAAAAAAAAAAGCAAATTTAAATTTTGACACAGGCTACAACATGGATATACTACTTAAAGGACATAATGCTAAGTGAAATAAGCCAGTCACAAGTAGACAAACACTTTATGATTCCACTTATAGGAGAAACCTAGGGTAGTCAAATTCAGAGATGGAAAGTAAAATGGTGGTTGCCAGGGGTTGTGGGGAGGAGGAATAGGAAATTATCATTTAATGGGTACAGAGTTTCAGTTTGGCAAGATGAAAAGAATTCTGGAGACTGTGTTGATGGCTACACAACAGTGTGAACTGTATTTACTACCACTGAACTGTACACCTGAAGATGGTTTCTGAAGTTTTAGGTTATGTATATTTTACCATATTTAACATTTTTTAAAAAGTTTGAGTTGTTAGAGGAATAGGAAAAGGGCCAGTGTGGCTAAAGTGTGTAGGGAATGATGGGGAGGTAGGAAATGAAGTTAAGAAGGTGGGCAGAGGGCCGGACGTAGTGACTCATGCCTGTAATCCCAGCACTTTGGGAGGCGGAGGTGGGTGCATCACCTAAGGTCAGGAGTTCGAGACCAGTTTAGCCAACATGGTGAAACCCTGTCTCTACTATAAATACAAAAATTAGCTGCGCATGATGGCATGCAGGTGTAATCCCAGTTATTTGGGAAACTGAGGCACAAGAATCACTTGAACCCAGGAGGTGGAGGTTGCAGTGAGCCAAGATCGTGCCATTGCACTCCAGCCTGAGTGACAAGAGCGAAGCTCCACCTCAAAAAATAAAAATAAATCATGACTCATTCAAATATAGAATGGAGGGCTGGGAATGGTGGCTCACGTTTGTAATCCCAACACTTTGGGAGGCTGAGGCAGGTAGATGGCTTGAGCCCCGGAGTTCGAGACCAGCCTGGGCAATAAGGTGAAACACTGTCTCTACAAAAAATACAAAAATTAGCAGGGCATGGTGGTGTGTGCCTGTAGTCCCAGCTACTTGAGAGGCTGAGGTGGGTGGATGGCATGAGCTGAGGTGGAGGTTGCAGTGAGCCAAGATTGCACCAAGGCACTCCAGCCTGGGTTGCAGAGTAAGACCCCATCTCACACTAAACAAAAAGCAAAACAAAACAAACAAATATAGAATAGACACATGTCAGAAATGTATTCAACTTGTCAAAAAGGAAACAGTCGGATGGTGAAGTTGGTTCAGGGAATGTTTTGAGGAAGTAGGTACTTGAGGAAGTGGGAAACTTAGATACAAAACTAGTTAATCTTCTGCAGAGTAATAAGAACTATAAGCTATGGAAGTCTCTTTTGTCCTAGAGAAATAATTAAAAACTCTACTGGATAAGGGCAGGCACCATGGCTCATGCCTGCAATACTAGCATTTTGGGAGGCTGAGATAGGCAGATCATTCGAGGTCAGGACTTTAAGACCAGTCTAGCCAACACGGTAAAACCCCATCTCTACCAAAAATATTAAAAAAAAAAAATAGCTAGTGGAACATGCCTGTAGTCCCAGCTGCTCAGGAGCCTGAGGCAGGAGAATTGCTTGAACCCAGGAGGTGGAGGTTGTTGTAAGCTGAGATTACACCACTGCGCTTTAGCCTACACAACAGAGTGAGACTCCATCTCAAAAACGAACAAACAAAAAACAACCAAAACCTCTACTGAACAAAAATCTGGGCCTCTAATCAATCAATACCTATGCAGACAAATGAACATTCCCTGGCCTATGTAAGTGCTAGTGGGCCACATCTAGCCTGGCTGCTTGTGTTTGTAATAAGATTTTTATTTTATTATTTTTAAAAATAAGAGGCTGGATGTGGTGGCTCACGCCTATAATCCTAGCACTTTGGGAGGCCGAGGCAGGCAGATCATGAGGTCATGAGTTCAAGATCAGCCTGGTCAACATGGTGAAACCCCGTCTCTACTAAAAGTACAAAAATTAGCTGGTCATGGTGGCAGGCGCCTGTAATCCCAGCTACTCAGGAGGCTGAGGCAGGAGAATTGCTTGAACCTGGGAGGCAGAGGTTGCAGTGAGTTGAGACTGTGCCACTGCACTCCAGCCTGGGCAAAAAGAGAGAGACCCTGCCTCAAAAAAGAAAAGAAAAGAAAAATAAGAGATAGGGTCTCACTATGTTGGTCTTGAACTATTGGCCTCAAGCAATCCTCCCGCCTCTGCCTCCCAAAGTGCTGGGATTACAGGTGTGAGCCACCATGTCCGGCCTGTAATAAAGTTTTATTGGAACACAGCCACACCCAATTATTTCTATGTTGCCTGAGGCTGCTTTTGCTGTACAGAGATTGAGGACCATGATGACCGATAGAGTTGAGTAGTCAACAGATAGGAAACAGCCCACAAAGCCTGAAATGTTTACTATCTGGACCTGTACGGAGTTTGCTGATCCCTGCTAGAGCATTAAGTAATCTTTGGGTGAGCTTGTGAAACAAAGTCCTAGATGACATTGAAAGGACTACAGTGCCCTCTCTTGGTATTATTTCCAAAATTTGGATAATTTTTCTTGAAAAGGAGATGTTTGGCTTAAAAACTGGTGGGGCATTTTGAACTGTTATCCCTGGTCTGTATTTCCTAAATCCTCCTGTTCACTCACCCACAACCCCGCCACTTCTTTCTGCATTGGTGACAATGCTTCTTAGTATCTGTCAAACTTGAATAACGAGATTCAGAAAATGTGATTAAGTATAGAGTTTATTCTAGTGCAAGGCTTGAGGATGGTCACCTGGAAACACAGACTCCAAAGAAATGGGGTCAGTGTTGGAAAGGGGGAAGCTAAGGTTTCGCTTACATAGATAGAAACAGTTTTAGCTGAGTTGCAACATTTTCCATATAAGGCCCATAGGTATGTTACAGTGATTTGATTAAAACAGCTTGCTACATTTCAAGGAAGATGCTTTAACATTCTGTGAAGAGGAGTAATGTCCTTAGAGGGTCTTATCTCTGGTGCTAATGGGTAATTTCTTTCTTTTTTCTTTTTTTTTGAGGCAGAGTCTCCCTCTATAGCTCAGGCTGGAGTGCAGTGGCACGATCTTGGCTCACTGCAACCCCCACCTCCTGAGCAAGCGATTCTTCTGCCTCAGCCTCCTGAGTAGCTGGGATTACAGGTGCCCACGACCACACCAGGCTCATTTTTGTATTTTTAGTAGAAACAAGGTTTTGCCATATTGGCCAGGCTGCTCTCCAGCTCGCTCCTGACCTCAGGTAAACCACCCGCCTCGGCCTCCAAAATTCTGGGATGGCAGGTGTGAGCCGCCGCGCCTGGCCTACTGGGTCATAATCACTTACAGGACAGAGCAGAAGTTGCAACTGCATACTACATGACCACATTCCTTTCAAGGCTCAGAAGAAAGTTCCAAGAGCTTTAAATTTGAATTATTTAATTTAAAATATCCCAGTGGCCGGGTGTGGTGGCTCATGCCTGCAATCCCAGCACTTTGGGAGGCTGAGGCAGGTGGATCACCTGAGTTCAGGAGCTCGAGACCAGCCTGGCCAACATGGTAAAATCCCGTCTCTACCAAAAATACAAAAATTAGCTGGATGTGGTGGCGGGTGTGCCCGGACCCAGAAACAGCAGTGGTCAAGCACTGTAATTACAAGCCTGTAATCCCAGCTACTTGGGAGGCCGAGGCAGGAGAATCGTTTGAACCCGGGAGGTGGAGGTTGCAGTGAGCCGAGATCGTGCCACTGCACTCCAGCCTGGCAACAAGAGCAAAACTCTAACTAAAAGGAAAAAAAAATTATATATGTATATATATATATATGTGTGTGTGTATACACACACACACACACACACACACATGAAATATCCCAGCTCTCAGCCAGGCACAGTGGCTCACACCTGTAATCCCAGCACTTTGGGAGGCTGAGGCAGGTGGATCACCTGAGCTCAGGAGTTCGTGACCAGCCTGGCCAACATGGCATACCCCATCTCTACTAAAAATACAAAAATTAGCCAGGCATGGTGGCATGCGCCTGTAGTCCTAGCTACTCAGGAGGGTGAGGCACGAGAATCACTTCAACTCTGGAGGCAGAGGTTTCAGTGAGCCTAGATCGCACCACTGCACGGCAGCCAGGGGAATAGAATGAGACTCCATCTCAAAATAAATAAATAATAATTTTAAAAAATCCTAGCTCTTTTCTCCGAGGGTAGAACTTATGAAAGGCTCCTTTTAAGTGCAAGTAGGCCTGGAAAGCAATTGGTGGTAATGTCCTTTGCAACATCATTTTTGCTTGAGAAGGCATTCTGACTCTTGTTAAGCCTTCTGTAATTGAAGCCCCATTCTCACGGAAGCTTTTCTTGGGAGGATCCCTCAGCTCCTTGGAATGAAGCTCTAGAACTGTTGGAAGTTCTGAAAGGGCAATGCTGGTGCCTGCTTGACCACTGCTCTTTCTGGGTTTGGGCACATAGTAGGTGCTCAATAAATATTTGTTGAGTGAACTAGAGCCAGTGAAAGAATAGCATTGTCTCCTCTGCTTAGGATCAACCCTGTGAGAGGAACCAAGTTTTGGTGACAAAGGCTGCCATCTGCAGGGAATAGGTGAAACGGCATTATTCAGAATTGCTAAATCCTGAGGACAATACATACAGTCAATTTCAAGGCAAGATGAACACATATTTTTCTCCTTTCGCTTTCTGCAAAATTAATCAACCTAATCTTGTCTTTTCCAATTAAGGAAAACTGCACCCTTTCTCATATAACATTTTTATACCTTTTTCTTCTTCTTCTTTTTTTTTTGAGACGGAGTTTTGCTCTTGTTGCCCAGGCTGGAGACCTCCGCCTCCTGGGTTCAAGCAATTCTCCTGCCTCAGCCTCCCAAGTAGCTGGGACTACAGGCATGCGCCACCATGCCCAGCTAATATTTGCATTTTTTAGTAGAGATGGGGTTTCACCATGTTGACCAGGATGGTCTTGATCTCTTGACCTCGTGATCCACCTGCCTTGGCCTCCCAAAGTGCTGGGATTATAGGCATGAGCCACCTCGCCAGGCCTTTTTTTTTCTTGAGACCGGGTCTCATTCTGTCACCCAGGCTGGAGTGCAGTGGCACGATCTTGGCTCACTGTAACCTCTGCCTCCCAGGTTCAAGTGATTCTCCTGCCTCAGCCTCCAGAGTAGTTGAAACTACAGGTCTGTACCACCATGCCCAGCTAATTTTTTGTACTTTTAGTAGAGATGGGGTTTCACTGTGTTAGCCAGGATGGTCTCAATCTCCTGACCTCAGGAACTGCCTGCCTTAGGCTCTCAAAGTGCTGGGATTACAAGAGTGAGCCACTGTGCCCTGTTATTATTATTATTTTTTTAATGGAGACAGGGTCTTGCTCTGTCACCCAGGCTGAAGTGCAGTGGAATGATCATAGCTCACTGCAGCTTCCAACTCCAGGGCTCAGGCAATCCCCCCACCTTAGCCCCCTGAGTAGCTAGGACTGGCGTGTCCTAGCACCACATCCAGCTAATTTCTTTTTGTTTTTTTTGTGGAGAAAGGGTCTTGCTACATTGTCCAGGCTGCATTGTAAAGCTTTTTGAAGGCTTATTTAGCTATGCCATGGTGTGTACTGCATATACCATGCTGTATGCACAAAATTGGTACCTAGATACCACTATTTCCCTGTTTTATAGATGAAGAATCTGAACACAGAAAGCATGCCCAAAGTTATACTGCTAGCAAGTAGCAGAAATAGGGATTTGAACCCCGACACTGTGGCTCCAGACAGTGTGCTTTTTTTTAAGACAGAGTCTCACTCTGTTGTCCAGGCTAGAGTGCAGAAGCATCTCAGCTCTCTGCAACCTCTGCCTCCTGGGTTCAAGGGATTCTCATACTTCAGCCTCCCAAGTAGCTGGGACTATAGGCACCCGCCACCATGCCCAGCTAATTTTTTTTGTATTTTTAGTAGAAATGGGGTTTCACCATGTTGGCCAGGCTGGTTTCAAACTCCTGATCTAAAGTGATCTGCCCATCTTGACCTCCCAAAGTTTTAGGATTACAGGCATAAGCCACCGCGCCCAGCCTAGACCTTATTTTTTATTTTTTAAATTTTTATTTATTTATTTTGAGACGGAGTCTTGCTGTGTCGCCTAGGCTGGAGTGCAGTGGTGTGATCTCAGCTCACTGTAACCTCCACCTCCCAGGTTCAAGCGATTCTCCTGCCTCAGCCTCCAGAGTAGCTGGGATTACAGGAACATGCCACCATGCCTGGCTAATTTTTGTATTTTTAGTAGAGATGAGGTTTCACCATGTTGGTCAGGATGGTCTCGAACTCCTGACCTCGTGATCTGCCCGCCTTGGCCTCTAAAACTGCTGGGATTACAGGCATGAGTCATCACGCGTGGCCTTATTTTTAAGAGCAGTTTTAGGTTCACAGCAAAATTGAGCAGAAGGCACAGAGATATATCCCCTGCCCTGACACAGGCCTAGACTCCCCCATTATAGATGTGAGCTTCTAATCATTTCACTATATTACCTCTCCATGACTGATAGGAAAATGTTTACATAAAACAAAAAAACATGGCAGATTGAGCCCATGCAGTTATCCCTGCTGTCTCCTGAAATACTCCTAAAATACTAGTAAAGGAATCAAAGATGTATAAACCCACAAAGAATGTGAGAGAATACTGCCCATGAGAGATCTCAAATCCTATTTTTTTATTTGTTGAGATGGAGTCTCGCTCTGTGGCCCAGGCCAGAGTGCAATGGCATGATCTCGGCTCACTGCAACCTTTGCCTCCTGGGTTCCAGCAATTCTCCTGCCTCAGCCTCCTGGGTAGCTAGGATTAGATTACAGGTGCACGCCACCACGCCTGGCTAATATTTGTATTTTTAGTAGGGATGGGGTTTCACCGTGTTGGCCAGGCTGGTCTGAAACTTCTGACCTCAGGTGATCCACCTGCCTCAGCCTCCCAAAGTGCTGGGATTACAGGTGTGAACCACTGCGCCTGGCCTCAAATCATTTTTAGAAGATAAAATATAGATGGGTGGTTTACCTAGGAGGAGAAACCCTAGTTCATGCAGGAGATGCTAATGAGTATCAAGGCAGTTAGAGTTGATAAACCCCAGACAGTCTCAGGAATTGGTTGAAGGCCCCTGTGCTGAGAGGTGGGATTGAAAACCAATAATTAATTGAATATAAATACCATCTGGGGGAACTATTAGACCCCCTGATTCTTCTCCTTGTCATTCCCTTACCCCAATTTCTTCAGAAGATGAAATGTTTTTTCCCTGGAGAACTTGAACCGAGAAGTTCTGGGTTCGGGGATAGTAGTCAGATAAAAACATGGAGGCAAGGAGATATCCTAAAAACAGAGAGATTAAATGAAAGTGTGCAGGCTGGGCACCGTGGCTCACACCTGTAATCCCAGCACCTTGGGAGGCTGAGGCGGGTGGATCATCTGAGGTCAGGAGTTTGAGACAAGCCTGGCCAACATGATGAAACCCCACCTCTACTAAAAATACAAAATTAACTGGATGTGGTGGCTCACGCCCGTAGTTCCAGCACTTTGGAGGCTGAGGTGGGTGGATCACAGGGTTAGGAGCTTGAGACCAGCCTGGCCAATATGATGAAACCCCATCTCTACTACAAATACAAAAATTAGCTCAGGGTGGTGGCAGGCGCCTGTAATCCCAGCTACTCTGGAGGCTGAGGCAGGAGAATCACTTGAACCCAGGAGGTGGAGGTTGCAGTGAGCCAAGATTGTGCCACTGCACTCTAGCCTGGGCAACAGAGTAAAAAAAAAGGAAGTGTGTAGCTAATATCACTCTTAACATTTTTCAAATAATCCTATGGTTGGGTAGTAGTATTAGTATCACTATTCTGTATTATTAGTATTGTTGTTGGTATTGTTATTCTCTCTCTTTTTTTTTTGAGATGGAGTCTTGCTGTGTCGCCTAGGCTGGAGTGCACTGGTGTGATCTCAGCTTGCTGCAATCTCTGCCTCCCGGGTTCACGTGATTCTCCTGCCTTAGCCATCTGAGTAGCTAGGATTACAGGCACACACTACCACACTCAGCTAATTTTGGTATTTTTAGTAGAGATGCGGTTTTGCCATGTTGGCCAGGCTGGTCTTGAACTCCTGACCTCAAGTGATCTACCTACCTCAGCCTCTCAAAGTGTTGGGATTACAGGCGTGAGCCACTGTGCCTGGGCAGGTATTGTTATTCTTTTATTGGTATTGTTATTTAGGACCATGCTAAATGTGTATTTTAGGATAAAGCAAATAATAAATTATGTTGGGGTTGTTGAGAACCAAGTTTTATGGTGTGACAGGAGACACATACATAAGGTGAATATGGTTAAGTGAAACCTCCGTAGTATTAATTTTAATTGGAAACATCAGTATGATGGATTTTATCTTGAAAGAATACAAATTTCTGACCTGGCACAGTGGCTCATGCCTGTAATCCCAGCACTTTGGGAAGCCGAGGTGGGTGGATCACTTGAGGTCAGGAGTTCGAGACCAGCCTGGCCAACATTGCAAAAACCCATCTCTACTAAAAATGCAAAAATTAGCTGGGTGTTGTGGCACGTGCCTGTAGTCTCAGCTAGTTAGGAGGCTGAGGGAGGTGAATCACTTGAACCCGGGAGGTGGAGGTTGCAGTCAGCTGAGATGATGCCACTGCACTCCAGCCTGGGCGACAGAGCAAGGCTGAATCTCAAAAAAAAAAAAAAAAAAAAAAAAGGCTGGGTGTGGTGGCTCACGCCTATAATCCCAGCACTTTGAGAGGCCAAGGCAGGTGGATCACCTGAGATCAGGAGTTTGAGACCAGCCTGACCAACCTGGTAAAACCCTGTCTCTACTAAAAATACAAAATTAGCTGGGCGAGGTGCTACGTGCCTGTAATCCCAGCTAGTCAGGGAGATGCCGAAGGAGAATCACTTGAACCTGGGAGGTGGAGGTTGCAGTGAGCCAAGATCACACCACTGCATTCCAGCCTGGACAACAAGAGTGAAACTCTATCTCAAAAAAAAAAAAAAAAAAAAGAAGAAGGAGAAGAAGTAGAATTTACTGATAGGCTGTAGCCGGTAAAAGGTCAGTGAAAGAGGAACTATCTGGAAAGAATGAAAACATATTTACAACACATAAACAGAAACAGTAGTGGGGGAGGGGAGAGCAGGTCCTCAGTGGGACCAGGAAGCCAGCTCACTTTCATTTTTTGAAGCTCCTTATATACAGAAAAATAAATTTATTTGTTCATTTCACATTTGACAAATACAGCACCCCAAGATTAAAATGCAATGTAGATGTGTGTTACCAGGTGATTGGATTTCTTAAAAGCCAGTTAATGAAACTGCAAGTGGAAACCACCATACGCACCTATCAGAATCACTAAAAACAAAAACGAAACAAAGCTGACCATCCCAAGTGCCTGTGAGCCTGGGAAACTGGGACTCTCACACATTGTTAGTGGGAATGAAAATAGGCAGTCGCTTTGGAAAAAGTTGGGAGGTATCTTATACATTTAAACACATATTGACCATACAACCCAGAAGTCTCACTCCTAGGTATGTATATAAGAGAAATGAAACATATGTTTTATTTTTAATCCCCAAAAACCTAGAAAAATCCAAATTCCTTCAACTGATGAATGGATAGATAAATTGCAGGACAGTCATTTTTGGAACAATTGTCACCAATAAAAAGAATGGACTGGGCCAGGAACGGGGGCTCATGCCTGTAATTCCAGCACTTTGGGGGAGGCTGAGGCAGGAGGATCATTTGAGGCAGGAGTTTGAGACCAGCCTGGGCAACATAGTGAAACCCTATCTCTACAAACAATAAAAATGAACTGAAAGAAATCTTTGCATATATGGCTAAAGGAGTTTCAACAAGCATGCCAAGACTACACAATGGAGAAAGAAGAGTCCCTTCAACAAATGGTGCTGGGAAAACTGGAAATCCACATGCAGAAAAATGAAGCTGGATCCTTACTTTATACCAGATACAGAAATGAATCCAAAATGGTTTACAGACCTATAAGACCCTCAGACTATTAAACTCCTAGAAGAAAACATAAGTGAAAAGCTTCAGGACATTAGATTTGGCAATGATTTCTTGGCTAAAAACCAAAAGCACAGATGACAAAAACAAAAACAGACAAATGGAACCATATCAGAGTAAAAACTTGTACACATCAAAGGAAAAATTCAACAGAGTGAAAGGCAACCCAATGGAACAGAAGAAAACATCTGTAAATCATATATCTGATAAAAGGATAATTTCCAGAATATATAAGGAACTCCTACAACTGAACAATCAATGACAATAAACAACCCAATTTAAAAATGGGCAACTGGGCTGGGCAAAGTGGCTCACAACTGTAATCCCAGCACTTTGGGAGGCCGAGGTGGGCTGATCACTTGAGGTCAGGAGTTCGAGACCAGCCTGACCAACATGGAGAAATCCTGTCTTTACTAAAAATACAAAATTAGCTGAGCGTGGTCGTGTACGCTTGCAATCCTAGCTACTCAGGAGGCTGAGGCAGAATAATTGCTTGAACCCAGGAACTGGAGGTCGTGGTGAGTCAAGATCACGCCATTGCACTCCAGCCTGAGCAACAAGAGCGAAACCATCTAAAAAAGAAAAAACAGGCAACTGACCTGATAGACATTTCTACAGAGAAGATATACCAATGGCCAACAAACACACGAAGAGATTCACAACATCACTAAGCATTAGGGAAACCAAAACTATGAGATATCAACTTATGCCCATTAGGATGATAACTATGAAAAGAACAGAAAATAATAAGTGTTGACATGGATTCGGAGAAGTTGGGACACTTACGCACTGTTGTTGGGAAAGGAAAATGATACAGTCATTATGGAAAACAACCAATTTTTTTACTTTCATAGAGATGGGGTCTTGCCAGTGGCCCAAGCTGGCTTATGAACTCCTGGCCTCAAGTGAATTTCCCACCTCTGTCTCTCAAAGCACTGGGATTACAAGCATGAGCCCCCTCACCTGCGTGTTCTACATCTTGATTGTGGTTGTGGTTAACATGACTGTATGTGTTTGTTAAAACTCATAAAATTAGGCTGGGCACAGTGGCTCATGCCTGTAATCCCAGCACTTTGGGAGGCCTAGGCAGGTGGATCACTTGAGGTCAGGAGTTAAAGACTAACCTGACCAATATGGTGAAACTCCATCTCTACTAAAAATACCAAAAAAAAAAAAAAAAAAAATTAGCTGGGCATGGTGGTGCATGCCTGTAATTCCAGCTACTTGGGAGGCTGAGGCAGGAGAATCACTTGAACCTAGGAGGCAGAAGTTGCAGTGAGCCGAGATCGCGCCATTGCACTCCAGTCTGGGCAACAAGAGCGAAATTCTGTTTCAAAAAAAAAAAAAAAAAAACTCATAAAATTGAGCTAGGACTATAGGCACATGCCTGTAGTCCTAGCTACTCTAGAGGCTGAGGTGGTAGGATCCCTTAAGCCCAGGAGTTCAAGGCTGCAGTGAGCCATGATCACGCCACCTTACTCCAGCCCGGGCAACAGAGGGAGACTCTTTTAACCCAAAAGTTAAAAAAAAAAAAAGGAAAGAAAAAATATTCATAGACTTGCACATTGAAGAAACCTGTACCCTGATATGTAAGAAAAACCTTACATTAAAACTATTACACAAAAAAGTATACTGCATACAAATTATCCCTCTATAAACTTAAGAAAAAGGAAATGTGGAGCAAGTATGGCAAAATGTCAATTTCTGAATAATCTTGGAGGAGTACACAGTGGCCACCTTTTCTGTGCCTTTCATCCTGTTTGGAAAATTTCAATCTGAAAAGAATAAAAACAAAAATAATTTTTTAGAAAGCAGAGATTATTTGAACTACAGTCTGGTTCAATAATAGGATGCAAAGTTAAAACTGTATAGTAAAGTGGACATGGTGACTCACGCCTGTAATCCCAGCACTTAGGGAAACTGAGGCAGGTGGATCACTTGAGATCAGGAGTTTGAGATGAGCTTGGCCAACGTGGTGAAACCCCCTCTCTCCTAAAAATACAAAAATTAGCCAGGTGAGGTGGCGGGCACCTGTAATCCCAGCTACTCGGGAGGCTGAGGCAGGAGAATCCCTTGAACCTGGAAGGTGGAGGTTGCAGTGAGCTGAGATTGGGCCACTGCACTCCAACCTGGACAAATGAGTGAGACTTCATCTCAAAAAAGAAGAAAAAAACCCCCCTAAAAAAAAAAAAAGAAAAAAAACAACGGTATGGTAAACAAGGAATTCTTATTTCATTCCTGTCAGTGAATGTCTGTGACTGTATGTATTACTTTGTTTTAGAAAAGGTCAAATGCAAATGTGAGACCTTTCAAGAATGTGAAGTCTGCTCAAATAGCCCTTTTGTCCCTGAACGTTTCAGAAAACACTTAAAGAACAAGAATAGTACTTGGTAGTTGATGAGGTACGTGGGGAGTGGGAGAATGAGAGCAGCTGAGGATTATTTTCTTCTGGGCGTTGATCTGGAAATCAATTACCTGACTGGTTACTTCAGTCCAAATGGTACAGCCAATCCTCTGTCTTCACACATTCTTGACCCCTTTGTAGCTCTAAAGTAACCCCTTTAGGAAGCTTGATGACTCTGCCGCCTCATTTGTGAAATGTTTGGGTGAGATGAATAAAAATAGACATACTAATCACTAGAAAAAAAGTGATACTTTTTTTTTTCTCTCACTATGTTGCTCAGGCCAGAGTGCAGTGGTGTGATCATGGCTCACTGCAGCCTTGACCTCCTAGCCTCAAGTGATCCTCCCACGTTAGCCTCCAGAGTAACTGAGACTACAGGCATGTGCCACCATGCCCAGCCACTTTATCTTTTATCTTTTTTTTTTGAAAGGTCTCACATATTTATTACGGAACCCAGCCAACCAAAGCTTTCTTCTTTTTTTTTTTTTAACATGAATAATGGAAGCACTGTGGGTTGTACCAACTAATGCCTTCATAACAGATCCAGAGAGGAAACTCTGTTCAAACTTCTCCAGATAGCGGTGACATTTTTCAGCTTGATTTGGTAACATGATTGTGACCTTCAGACAGCATAAATATGTGTGCCATCTCATGTGTAATTTCTTACAGACCCAGCTTGGTTCTTCTCCAGTGTCTCCTTTTGGAGTTGTACCTGATTTTATGACCAGTTTTCATCTGAATCCACTGGGGAATGGGACGATTTTGCTTTTGTTTCTTGGCCAGGAATCGCTTAATCCTGAAAGTCTTGTGAGAAGACATGGCGAGAAATGGAGTAAAGCACACACCACAATGGCGGAGAAAGGAAGAGAGAGCTTTTATTTTTATTTATTTTTTCGAGATGAAGTCTCACTCTTGTTGCCCAGGTGGGAGTGCAATGGCACGATCTGGGCTCACAGCAACCTCCACCTCCTGGGTTCAAGCGATTCTCCTGCCTCAGCCTCCTGAGTAGCTGGGATTACAGGCATACACTACCATGCCCGGCTAATTTTGTATTATTAGTAGAGATGGGGTTTTTCCACGTTGGTCAGGCTGGTCTCAAACTCCCGACCTCAGGTGATCCACCTGCCTTGACTTCTCAAAGTGCTGGGATTACAGGCATGAGCCACCGCACCTGGCCTTATCATTTATTTTTTCTAGAAATGAGGTCTCACTATGTTCCCATGCTGGTCTCCAACCCTTGACCTCAAGCCATCCTCCCACCTCAACCTCCCAAAGTGCTTGGATTATAGGTGTGAGCCACCACACCTGGCCAGATACCTAATTTTAAACAGGTTGGAAGCCATGACTTCAGCACAACAACAACAAGAATAGTAACCAAGTCACCTCAAACCACACCAAAGAGCAAGACAGAGTGGCTGACACTACCTTGTGAAGTCAGCCTTAGTTTTCTTCCCTACTTACATCCTCCTCCTATCTTTGATTTTTTTTTCAGGCTCCTAATATGTGGCAGCTTCTCTGCACAGAATTCTAAAAAGCTGAATTGTCTTGATCTTCCCAACGTCAGCACACACTATAAGGAACTGTGAATGCCAATAATCCTGGAGAAACAGATGGATATTTAAAATAACAAACATTTATGCACAAACCAAATGTTGAGGTTTTGGGCACAATATGGAACTCGATCTTAGCCACTTTTGTGTCCTTCCATCCTAATGAGGGAACCTGCTAAGGCCAGGGACGAACAGATGGGAGAAAGGGTGCTCTGGGTTGAAAGATGAAAACAGGCTGGCAGAAATGAGTCACCTGTGAAATGAAAAGTTCTAATGTTCCTAAGGTTTGCAAAATGTATCTGGGTAGGTGCAATCCTCATTCAGAGTCAAATGTCATAAAATTACTTTGGAGTCACTACCAAGTGTTTGAGATTGGACGAAAGAGGTAAACCATATCATAGCAGGTCTTAGTTGGAATAATGGGATATCAGACTTGAAGAGAACCTCAGAGGTCCCATAACCATAAAGACAAAAATTATAAAACTGGACAGGAGTGGTGGTTCACATCTGTAATCCCAGCACTTTGGGAGGCCGAAGCAGGTGGATCACTTGAAGTCAGGAGTTCAAGAACAGCCTGGCCAATATGATGAAACCCCATCTCTACTAAAAATACAAAAATTAGCCAGGACTGGTGCTGCACGCCTGTAATCCCAGCTACTCAGGAGGCTGAGGTAGGAGAATCGCTTGAACCAGGGAGGCGGACAATTGCAGTGAGCTGAGATTGTGCCACTGCACTCCAGCCTGGGTGACAGAGCGAGACTCTGTCTCAAAAAAGAAAAAAATTATAAAGCTGAAGGACGATTTATCAAAATTTAATCCAGCAGCCTAAAATTTTAAAACAGAAAATAGTACAAAATGATTCACAGGATTAAGGAATAGGAAAGAAAGTAGAGGCCTGGAAGTAAAGAGAAGGCTTAAAAGGGAAAACAAACATGCCTGGCTTTTAGAAGTTATGAGATGGAGGTTTGGAAAATATACTTTTGGCTATTTTTCTTTCTTTCTTTCTTTTTTCTTTCTTTTTTTTTTTTGAGACAGAGTCTTGTTCTGTTGCCAGGCTGGAGTGCAGTGTTGAGATCTCGGCTCACTGCAACCTCCACCTCCAGGGTTCAAGTGATTCTCCTGCCTCAGCCTCCTGAGTAGCTGGGACTATGGGTGTGGATCACCAGGCCCGCCTAATTTTTTTTATTTTTAGTAGAGATGGGGTTTCACCATGTTGGCCAGGATGGTCTTGATCTCTTGACTTCATGATCTGCCCGCCTTGGCCTCCCAAAGAGCTGGGATTGCAGGTGTGAGTTACTTCGCCCAGCCTACTTTTGGTTGTTTTTTTTAAAAAAGGGGAAGCATTTTATCAGTTATTAAAAGCAGTCCAGAATTTCAGTTAGATGCTAAAGCAATCCTTTGAAGAAAAAAGGGAAATGTCTGTCTTACACGTTTAAGTGATTCAATTATATTTTTATACACTGTCTCTGGAATGCCACAGGAAAGTGCTAAAGATATCACTTTAATTATTCAGTTTTGCTAAATACATTTAACAAACTAGATATATACTATTTGGCATTCTATATATATATATAGATATATACTGTTTGGCATTCTTCTGAATTGATAAGTACATTTCTTGAATAAATACTGTGTTATGTTTAAGGTTTTTTTGTTTTGGAGTATGGTGGCGTGATCATGGCTTACTGCATCCTCAGCTGCTCCGGGCTCAGGTGATCCTTCCACCTCAGCCTGCTGAGTAGCTGGGACTACAGGCACCCGGCTAATTTTTGTATTTTTTGTAGAAATGTGGTTTCACCATGTTGCTCAGGCTGGTCTCAACTCCTGTACTCAAGCGATCCTCCCAAAGTACTAGGAGTACAAGTGTGAGTGCACCTGGCCATGTTTAAGTATTTTGGCATCTACTTCTGAATTGTAAGGAGATTAAGTGTCAAAGGTGCAGCCGACATCTCTGGGCTTGGGTATCTCCTTAATAAGCCCATTCAGAATGGAGAGGCTTTCCTAAATCTTAGAGTCTCCAGGTCATTTTGTAGTGTTATAGTGGATTTACTTTGTTTTCTTTTTTAAGACATCTAAATTATTTTACTTAATTTTTGTAAAATACTTTTGTCTTTAAAAAAGTTCTTGGCTGGGTGTGGTGGCTCATGCCTGTAATCCCAGCAATTTGAGAGGCTGAGGCGGGTTGGATCACCTGAGGTCGAGAGTTTGACACCAGCCTGACCAGCATGGAGAAACCCCGTCTCTACAAAAAATACAAAATTAGGCTGGGTGTGGTGACTCACCCCTGTAATCCCAGAACTTTGGGAGGCCGAGGCAGGTGGATCACCTGAGATCAGGAGTTTGAGACCAGCCTGGCCAACATGGTGAAACCCTGTCTCTACAAAAAATAAAAAATTAGCCAGGCGTGGTGGTGCACACCTGTAATCCCAGCTACTTTGGAGGCTGGGGCAGGAGAACTGCTGCTTGAACCTGGGATGCAGAGGTTGCAGTGAGCCGAGATCATGCTACTGCACTGGAGTCTGGGCAACAGAGTGAGATTCGGTGTCAAAAAAAAAAAAAAGTTGTTAGACCTGGTGTGGTGGCTCATGCCTGCAGTCCCAGCTCTTTGGGAGGCTACGGCAGGAGGGTCACTTGAGGCCAGGAGTTTGTGACTAGCCTGATCAAAATAGTGAGACCCCCCCTCTACAAAAATAAAAAAATACAGTGTTCATTTGTCCCCTTTATCACAATACAGCAAACAGAAGTTATCTAATGACCTCGTGAGATGCAGCTAAAACAAAAAAGGTGAAGCCAGTCTTGACAGAGTCAGGGATAGAGAGAATTCAGGGACAGTGATCTGACAGATCCCTATGCTCCTTCAAAACACCCACATTAGTGGTGGGACAGTGCTTCCCAAATTTCCGTCCAGCTCATCTACCTGTGTTTGGACATTTGTTAAGAATATTTATTCCTCAGCTGGGCACCGTGGCTTATGCCTGTAATCCCAGCACTTTGGGAGGCTGAGGCAGGCGGATCACCTGAGGTTGGGAGATCTCGGCACACTGCAACCTCCGTCTCCCGGGTTCAAGGGATTCTCCTGTCTCAGCCTCCTGAGTAGCTGAGATTACAGACATGCACCACCATACCCAGCTAATTTTTTTGTATTTTTAGTAGAGACCGTGTTTCACCATGTTGGCCAGGATGATCTCGATCTCTTGACCTCGTGATCTGCACTCCTTAGCCTCCCAAAGTGCTGGGATTACAGGCGTGAGCCATCGCGCCCGGCCAAAATCCGCATTTTTTAAGCAAGCACAGTAGATCCATTGGAAACTACAGCCGGGATTTACACGCCCCTCGTTTCCGCCAGCCTCACACTAGCCAGCTTCACGCTCGCTCTGGTGCCCGCCCAGGCTGCCTCACCCAGGCTCCGCCCTCCGGCCTCATCCGGGCTCCGCCCCCTGCCTCTCCCAGGCTCCTCCCCCGCTCTTCTCTGGCTGCTTCCCACGGCTTTGCGAGCTCCTTCCCATGATGCCCCGCGCCTGGCTGTCGCGGTTGCCCGGCAACGCGGGGTGCCTGGAGCTGGCCTCGCTGGAACCCGCTGGGCTATGAGGCCGCGAGGTGTCCCGCCGCTTCTGCTGGTTCTCCTGGGCTGCTGGGCGTCCGTGAGCGCCCAGACCGAGTCCATCCCGGCGGTGGCGACAGAGGGCCTCAACTCCACCGAGGCAGCCCTGGCCACTTTCGGACCTTCGCCGTCGACCAGGCCCCTCGAGACCCCCAGGGCTCCAGGGTCCACCTCGGGCCCCAGGCCTACCCCAGTCACGGACGGTGGGTACCATGTAGCAGCTCCTGGGGTCCACAGTGATCCAACCTAAAAAAGGGAGCCCCAGTGACGACCTAATAATAATATAATAATAATGATAGCTAATGCTTATTGAGCACTTACTGTGTGCAGACGCTGCTGAGAGTTACATAAACGTCAGTTCTCTAAACAATAATCCAGAGAGGTAGAGGTTACTATCACTGTCATGTAAATGAGAAAACTGGGTCTCAGAGAGTGTAAGTGGGACGGTATCAAATCTTTGAAAATGCTTGAAGTGGTCCCAGACAAGAGTAATGCAAAGAGTAATAATGAATGAATCCTTGCAGCCCAAGACGAAATTAAATCGTTTCTAGACAACAGTTGAAATTAGTGCCTAGGCTGCATTGAACTTTCATTTATTTAAAGAGATGCCAAAGGTCTAGCATACTAAATGTGACTAAGTTAAGACTCTTGTTTGTTGACCTGAATTCTAAAAACCCAGGATTCCTCTTGTGTTGAATTGGAGGTGGGAAGGTATGGAGGGAGGGGTTGTGCTCACCTCTTAGGATTCTTATTTAGGAACAATTAACATTTTTTTTCAGAAAATGATTGTCTAATCCTAGAATTACACGTTTAGTGAAAATATTTTATAATCTAATTTGACGTTTGGCTGGAACGGTTACTCACCCCTGTAATCGCAGCACTTTGGGAGGCCAAGGCAGGTGGATTGCTTGAGGTCAGGAGTTTCAGATCAGTCTGATCACCCTGGCAAAACCCTGTCTCTACTAAAAATGGAAAAATTAGCCGGGCATGGTGGTGCTTGCCTGTAATTCCAGCTACTCAGGAGGCTGAGGCAGGAGAATCGCTTGAACCCGGGAGGTGGCGGTTGCAGTCACTACCACTGCACTTCAGACAGGGTGACAGAACAAGACTCTGTCAAAAAAAAAAAAAAAAGACATGGATAACTTCAGAGAATGTGACCCCCTAAGATTGAGTGCAAAACTTTGTGAATATGCCTTTTCCTGAGATGAGAGTTCATAGCCGATTCTCAAAGTGGTTCATGATCTTGAAAATTTTTAAAAAATTTTCTGTTAGTGTGAATTGAGAGTAACCCCAGTAGATATACAATACTTTTACTCTTTAAAAAAAATTTTTTTTTTTTGAGACAAGGTCTGGCTTTGTTACCTAGGCTGGAGTGCAGTGGCACGATCGTATTTCCTTAGCCTCAATCTACTGGGCTCAAGGGATCCTTCTGCCTCACCCACCAGAGTAGCTGGAACCACAGGTGAACACCCTCAGCTTGCTAATTTTTTAAATTTTAGTAGAGATGAGGGCTCGCTATGTTGTTCAGGCTGATCTCAGACTCCTGGGCTTAACTGATCCTCCCACGTTGGCTTTCCTAAGTGCTGGGATTACAGGTGTGAGCCACTGTGCCTGGCCTTCTTAAGATCTTTTCCGCCGGTCTCGGTGGCTCACACCTGTAATCCCAACACTTTGGGAGGTCGAGGTGGGCAATCACGAGGTTGATCGTGACCATCCTGGCCATACAAAAGTTAGCTGGGTATGGTGGCGTGCACCTGTAGTCCCAGCTACTCGGGAGGCTGAGGCAGGAGAATCTCTTAAACCTGGGAGGCGGAGTTTGCAGTGAGCCGAGATCACGCCACTGCACTCCAGCCTGGCGACAGAGCAAGACTTCGTCTCAAAAAAAAAATATTTTCTCAAATTGATTTAGACTCAGTATTAGTTAAAAAGTCATAATTGGCTGACATCCTGAACTCTAGGACTTAAGTTACTGAACCTTTATTTCTCCAAAAGTGTTCTCTCTCTTTTTTTTTTTTTTTTTTGAGGCGGAGTCTCGTTCTGTCAACCAGGCCGGAGTGCAGTGGCTTGATCTTGGCTCACTGCAACCTCCACCTCCCTGGTTCAGGCAATTCCACTGCTTCAGGCAATTCCCCTGCCTCAGCCTCCTGAGTAGCTGGGATTACAGGTGCATGCCACCATGCCTGGCTAATTTTTTCTGTATTTTTAGTAGAGATGGGGTTTCACCATGTTGGCCAGACTGGTCTCAATCTCCTGACTTCATGATCTGCCTGCCTCAGCCTCCCAAAGTGCTGGGATTACAGGCATGAGCCACCTCGCTTAGCTGTGTTTTATATTTAAATTGTTGATTATGAATTAGTTGGGAAGTTAAATTAGTGATAAACTGGGACAGAATAAAGCCAAGTATTCAATGCCTGAAATTCTCTAAGGTTTTTGGACTGGATTGTCTTTTATTTATGTAAGTACTCCATCTGTTAATGCATTTTCTCCAAAATAAAGCTATGCTTGAAACATCATTATAGCATGTGTTCAAGGCTGTTTTTCCTGTATAGGGGATGACTTTGTACTTGTCCTTACACTTTTTATTTTTTTGGATACAAGGTCTTTGTTACTCAGGCTGGAGTGTAGTGACATGATTACAGCTCACTGCAGCCTCGACCTCCTAGGCTCAAGTGATCTTCCCACCTCAGACTGCCAGGTAGCTGAAACTACAGGTGCACGCCACCATGCCCGGCTAATTTTTTGTAGAGACGGGGTTTCACCACGTTGCCCAGGCTGGTCTCAAACTCCTGGTCTCAAGTGATTGCCTGCCTCAGCCTCCCAGAGTGCTGGGATTACAGGCATGAGCCACTTCACTCTACCTGTCTTCACTTTCTAAAAAGACTCCTCTTTAGACCTGTGACAGTAATAATAACTTATTTGTTAACTGTTTACTGTGTGTCAGGCACTGTGCTAAGCATTTCGCCTGTGATGTATCTCATTTAATCTCACAACGACCCCATGATAAGGGTACTGGTATCTCCATTTTTCAGGTGGGTAAATTATTTGCCTAATTTTAGGACACACAACTTGTAGATATGGGAGCAGAAGGCTGACTGAGTGGAGAGCTGGATGGAAAATTGCAGATGGCTTGCAGGCAGTGTTGATGGAGAAGAGTGATAATCCTTCATCTTGAATCTGGGCTCTTTCATTAGTACCTTGCTCTACAAGGCACCTGTGCAGACGTGCTAGGAGGCAAGAGCAGCTGAGTGCTGCTTAGACTTGACAAGGGCTCAGCAGCTACTTGTGGGGTGATTAAGTGCACTCACATCCTGGTTAGAGACCTCCTTTTTCCCAAGTGGAGTTATTAAACCCTATTGCTTTATCCTTCGTCATCTTACAGCTACCTACAAGGGCTTTAAGTTTTGAAAACAAAGCAAGATAGTAATTTTCAACATAGAGGGAACCTAAAGCACATTTTATTATTTTTTTTGAGACCAAGTCTCGCTCTATCACCCAGGCTGGAGTGTAGTGGTGCGATCTCAGCTCACTGCAAACAAACTCCACCTCCCTGGTTCAAACGATTCTCCTGCATCAGCCTCCCGAGTAGCTGGGACTACAGGTGTACACCACCACACCCAGCTAAATTTTTGCATTTTTAGTAGAGACGGGGTTGCACTGTGTTAGCCAGGATTGTCTCCATCTCCTGACCTTGTCATCTGCCCACCTCGGCCTCCCAAAGTGCTGGGATTACAGGCATGAACCAAGGGCCCGGCCCCACTTATTTTTTATATTAGCGTGCATAAGTTGTATCATTTTACTAACCACAGAGAAGAGTTCTCTACTAGAGAGAAGCACTGTAAACTTTAGGGGGAAAACTTGTGTCTTAGACTAAGAAATCATTGCATATTAACAAAGCCTTCCCCTTCACCTCACACACTTTTTTCCAGAGTGTATTATACCTTTTATGGGGTAGTTTTTTTTTTTTTTTTTTTTTTTAAGAGTGAGGCAGAGTCTCACTCTATTGCCCAGGTTGGAGTACAGTGGCAGAATCCACCTCCTGGGTTCAATCAATTCTCCTTCCTCAGCTAATTTTTTTTTTTTTTTTGTATTTTTAGTAGAGACAGGGTTTCACCATGTTGGCCAGGCTGGTCTTGAACTCCTGACCTCAGTTGATCCACGCTTCTCAGCCTTCCAAAGTGCTAGGATTACAGGCGTGAACTATGGGGTACATTTTTCTAAAGCTCCTTTTTATTGTGAAATAATTCTTATATACAAATAAGAATGTTGGGTGGACACTAGCAGCATTTGCTTCAGATTCCTTTTTCATTATTTTTTGGATTGAGATTTTTTTTTTTTTTTTTTTTTGTATGGCGTCTTACCCTGTCTTCCAGGCTGGAGTGCAATAGTGGGATCTTGGTTTACTGCAACTTCTGCCTTCTGGGTTCAAGCAATTTCTCCTGCCTTAGCCTCCCTGAGTAGCTTGGATTACAGGCACCCACCACCATGCCTAGCTAATTTTTGTATTTTTAATAGAGACAGGGTTTCACCATGTTGACCAGGGTGGTCTCAAACTCCTGACCTCAAGTGATCTACCTGCCTCCCAAAGTGCTGGGATTACAGGCGTGAAACACTGTGCCTGGCCTTGAAATCTTCTTTTGAAAAAGAAAACATTACAGGTAAAATTGAAGGTTGATGTTATTTCTTCCCTTTCAGCAATAATCAAACCATAAATTTATTCTCTGCTATTTCTTTAAAAGAGTTTTCTTTTCCTTATTTGACAGAATAAAATAGATAATTAAAAATCCATATAATCATCTTTGTTAGAAAGCAGCAAAGAAAAATCATCCTTATTAATAATTAAAAGTTGGCCAAGATCGGTGGCTAATGCCTGTAATCCTAGCACTTTGGGAGGATAAGGCTGGCAGATCACTTGAGGTCAAGAGTTCAAGACCAGCCTGGCCAACATGGTGAACCCTGTCTCTACTAAAAATACAAAAAAATTAGCTGGGCGTGGTGGTGCATGCCTGTAATCCCAGCTACTCAGGAGGCTGAGGTAGGAGAATCCCTTGAATCCAGGAGGCGGAGGTTGCAGTGAGCCGAGATCAGGCCATTGCACTCCAGTCTGGGTGAAAAGAGCCGAAACTATCTCAAAAAAAAAAAAAAAAAAAAAAAAATAGGTGGGGTGCGGTGGCTCATGCCTGTAATCTCAGCACTTTGGGAGGCCGAGGTGGATGAATCTTGAGGTCAGGAGTTTGAGACCATCCTGGCTAACACGGTGAAACCTTGTCTCTACTAAAATATAAAAAATTAGCTGGGCATGGTGGCACACACCTGTAGTTCCAGCTACCCGGGAGGCTGAGGCAGGAAAATCGCTTGAACCTGGGAGGTGGAGGTTGCAGTGAGCTGAGATTTTACCACTGCACTCTAGCCTGGGTGGCAGAGCGAGGCTCTGTCTAAAAACAACAACAACAACAACAACAAAATATATATATATATATATATATATATATATAAAATACTTAAAAGTTTTGAAGTAGGGAGATTCCTACCCTGCCTTTATTGTCTAAATCACCAAAGACATTCTAAGCACCTGAGCCAGTTTGATTCTTGGCCAAGGGTCTGTGAAAATCAGTTCAGCTTCAAAGCAGCAGGTTATAGATGAAGAGAGGGGCAAGGTTGAAAAACTTCTTTCCAGAAGGTTTAAGTGGGCTCTTCCTCTGAATTGTAATCTCCAGATGAGGGGCTTAAGAACTTTGCAGTTTTAAACTGGTGGTTCTTATGGTCAGGCAAGTGGTTTAGGCACGCTGGTTCTTAAACTTGTCTAATTGTCAGCATCACCTGGAAAGTTTCTGAAAATTGCAAATGCCTGGGTTTCATATTTAGCTTACCAAATCAGCATCTCTGTAGGTAAAGCACTAACATAACTTTCCAAGCAAGTCAGATCATTAGCCACTTTGGGGAAGCCTCTGATTGTGGGGTGCTCAAACTGACTCATTTCTACTTCACAAATTTCCCCCAAAGTGCAACAGGAAAAATAAAATGGACCTTTTGTATGAAATTTACTTATGGTACATTGTGGTGGCAGGGGGCAGTCACTGCCTGCTGACACTCAATCCTACCCCTCTTTTTTCTGCAGTTGCTGCTCTGTGTGTCTGTGACTTGTCCCCAGCACAGTGTGATGTCAACTGCTGCTGTGATCCTGACTGCAGCTCTGTGGATTTCAGTGTGTTTTCTGCTTGTTCAGTTCCAGTTGTCACGTAAGTTTATGTATAACACATACAATTTTGATGACATTTGACCAGGATAATACAATTTGGGGAAAGAGAAGACTTTCCCAGGCTGAAAAACTGAAACCTGATTTCCTGTATTTTGCATCATTCCAAAGCCATGCTTTCTAAACAAATATGTAAAGAAGTAGCTGTCCCTTATCTGCATTCAGCCACGTGACTGTGCAGGCAAAAGAGAAGAGAGAATATACATTAAAAAATGTAATGAAGGCTGGGCATGGTGGCTCACACCTGTAATCCCAGCACTTTGGGAAGCCAAGGTGGTCGGATCATGAGGTCAGGAGTTTGAGGCTGGCCTGACCAACGTGGTGAAACCCTGTCTCTACTAAAAATACAAAAATTAGTTGGGCGTGGTGATGCACGCCTGTAATCCCAGCTATTCAGGAGGCTGAGGCAAGGGAATCGCTTAAACCCAGGAGGCAGAAGTTGCAGAGAGCGGAGATCGCACCACTGCATTCCAGCCATTCCAGCCTGGGCAACAGAGTGAGACTTTTGTCTCAAAAAAAAAAAAAGAAAAAAAGTAATGAAACCTCTGTGTTTGGAGATTGAATGACATTTCAGTTTGAATTGTAAACAGACAGCGGTCACATTTTTTGTATTAATGAATTAGTATAGCCTAGGGTGAAAAGTGCAGTTTAATTTTACAGCTTTTATCGTGGACATAGTATTTGTAAGAAAAAATTAGATAGAAAGCTTTGTTTTTACGGTTCTGATATGTAAATCTACCAGGAAGTCTCAGTTTGCATTGTATAGAACAATGGAAAATGACATTCCCAGCTGATTATAAGATAAAGAAATAATCTGTTTTGAATGATCTTTTCTCATGATTGAGATTTCAAGGCTTTTTTTTTTCCTTTTTTTTTTCTGAGACGGAGTTTTGCTCTTGTTGCCCAGGCTGGAATGCAATGGGATGATCATGGCTCACTGCAGCCTCCTCTTCCTGGGTTCAAGCGATTCTCCTGCCTCAGCCTCCTGAGTAGCTGGGACTACAGGCATGCACCACCATGCCCGGCTAATTTTTTTGTATTTTTAATAGAGTCGGGGTTTCTTCATGTTGGTCAGACTGGTCTCAAACTCCCGACCTCTGGTGAACCGCCCCTCAGCTTCCCAGAATGTTGGGATTAGATACAGGTGTGAGCCACTGTACCCAGCAGACTTTTTTTTTTTTTTTTTTTTTCTGAGACAGAGTCTTTCTCTGTTGCCCAGGCTGGAATGCAGTGGTGCCATTGTGGTTCACTGCAGCCTCTTGCCTCCCGCGTTCAAGCAGTTCTGTCTCAGCCTCCCGAGTAGCTAGAACTAAAGGCGCATACCACCATGCCTGGCTAATTTTCATATTTTTAGTAGAGTCGGGTTTTACCATATTGGTCAAGCTGGTCTCAAACTCCTGACCTTAGGTGATCTGTCTGCCTCAGCCTCCCAAAGTGCTGGGATTATAGGCATGAGCCAACCCTCCTGGCTTCAAGGCTTTTTGAAAAACTAGTAGCACTTAGAAGAGGCTCATTAATTCGGGAGTGGGACCAACTTAGTATTCAGAGATAGCAAATTTTAGCAATTGATACTTCATAGGTGAACCCTTTTTAGAAGTACAATGGGTTTTTCCTGTGAGAAACTATTTTATTGACCAACGGGAAATTGAGTCTATTTCTAGTATTGTAAAAATGCTCAGAGAACAGGGCATTGTAGTTGGATCAATTTTCTGGCTACCTGGCCTGTAGCATGTTTCAATATTTGCTGAAAATCATTCTGTTTTCCTCCCTTAGTAAATACAGGAGCCTGAAAGTGAGATTTCTGCTCCAACTTGGGGCCATTTTTTTAGTATGTCCTTTTTTTTTTTTTTTTTTTTTTTTAGTTAGCCAATACAGTAATTTAATTTCTTTTTAATTATTTATTTTTTTAGAGACAGGGTCTCGTGCTGGTCCACTGCTGGATCGCAGTGGAGTGATCATAGCTCAGTGCAGCCTCAAACTCCTTGGCTTAAGTTCTCCTCCTGCCTTAGACTTCCAACCTACTATGCCTGGCTAATTTTTCTTTTTGTTTTCTCTTTCTTGTGTTATAGATGTGATCTTGCTATGTTGCTCAGGTTGGTCATCTTGAACTGACCTCAAGCAACCTTTCTTCTTTGGCTTCCCAAAGCACTGGGATTATAGACAGGCATGAGCCACCATGCCTGGCCACATTTTTTTTTTTTAATTTTGCTTGTGACTTTCTGCTAAATATAGAAATAACCATACCAAAAGTCATAATCCCAGTTAACTGAGTATTGTTATGTAAGTTCCAATTCATAAAATGTTTATATTTGTTAAACCAACAACTAATTCTGTCGTCTAATAATTTGTAAATTTATTGGTAAGTTTGTTGGATTAGTGCCTGTTTTCCCTATTAGATGGAAGCCTCATGAATGTCAGAAGATCTCTTTTCTTTACTTCTTTACCACTCGTCCCTAGTAGAGCTCCTGCCACACAGTGGGCCCTCATTAAGAATAAGTGGAGGCTGGGTGCCGTGGCCCACACCTGTAATCCCAGCACTTTGAGAGGCCGAGGCAGGTGGATCTTCTGAGGTTGGGAGTTCGAGACCAGCCTGACCAACATAGAAGAATCCCGTCTCTACTAAAAATACAAAATTAACCAGGTGTCTTGGTGCATGCCTGTAATCCCAGCTATTGGGGAGGCTGAGGTGGGAGAATTGCTTGAACCTGGGAGGTGGAGGTTGCAGTGAGCCGAGATTGAGCCATTGCACTTCAGCCTGGGTGACAGAGGAGTGGATGGCAGTTTCTGCATCAAGCATGATGAGAAGGCAGAGGAATGGTGTCTAACTCACCCTCACTAAGGAATACCCCTCAGAAAACAGGAGCTGAGCTGAGTCCTGAAGGACACATGGAAGATGGTCAGCATGGACTGAGGGGAAGAGTATTCTAGGCCAAGGGAGCTGCATGAGCAGAGATAGGGGGATGTGGGATGGCTTGCTTACTTAACTGCAGGTAACTCAGTGTGGCCAGAGAGGGGTGGGGTGAGAGGAGTGTAGTGAAGAGATCAGGGGTCAGGTCCCCAGGGGCCTTGTGTGTATGTTGAGGAGTTTGGACTCTGCCCTAAAGTCCCCAGGCGCTGGGTTGTAAGAGGATCAGATTCCCATCTTACGTAATTCTGCAGCAGCATGTTCAGTGGATCACAAAGGCAAGCCTGGTGGCAGAGAACCAAGTAAAAAGCTATTGGAGACAAGGATTAATGGTTACCCTCCCCTCCCCTCCTCTCCCCAAAAGCAATGACAGTGGAGCTAGGGAGAAGTATCTAGATCAGATGATGATACTGAAGTACTGCACAGGATTGGGGAGCTGGCTGACTAGAGGGGAGTTAAGGAGTCCCATTCTGTGGAGCCTTCCATCACTCTAGCCCTCATGGTCATCCATCCCTACCCCGGCTATATGAACTCATATCTCATCCTGTCAGGCACTCACTGAAAGATCTTCAGAAGTTGTCATTACCTATAGACTCCCTAGCCTGGATTCAGATTCATTCCCACCTTCTTTCAGAACATATTGCCTGCTACTGTCTGTCTTGAATCCATTCCAGCCCAACCTTGGTACTCAGTTTCCCAAAGACCATGAGTTGTTACCCAGCCTCCACTATTGCTGTTCTTGCACTTGGATTTGCTTCCCATCCCTACTGTCTGTTCTACTTATCTTATAAGGCCCAACAAAAACTGAATGATAATATCCAGTCTTGGCAAACAGGGCAATAGGCATTCTTACTACAGTGTTGGTGAGGATGTATATTTCACCCTTTTAGAGGGCAGTCTGGCAGTGTGTCTCAGAAGCCTGAAATAATGTTACCTGCCTTTTGGTTTAGCAGTTCCACTTCAGGGAACATATCCTAAGGAAATAACTGGAGACACTCATAAATATGTATGTAGGCTAGGCACAGTGGCTCACGCCTATAATCCCAGCGCTTTGGGAGGCTGAGGTGGGCAGATCATGAGGTCAAGAGATTAAGACCATCCTGGCCAAACATGGTGAAATCCCGTCTCGACTAAAATATAAAAAATTAGCCAGGCATGTCCCAGCTACTTGGGAGGCTGAGGCAGGGGAATTGCTTGAACACCCGGGAGGTGGAGCTTGCAGTGAGCTGAGATCGAGCCACTGCACTCCAGCCTGGCAACAGAGGGAGTCTCCGTCTCAAAAAAAAAAAAGATGTATGTATAAGGATATCGTTACAGCATTACATATAATTGGGGAAAATTAGAAACCTAAACCAACAGTAGAGAATTGGTTAAACAAATTGGGATATATTAATAAGCTGGTATACAATGAAGCTACTTAGTATAATATTGCAAGTATGTATTAGGTATTATATATTGAGAAAAGCCTTAAAACAGTATGTAGAATATGGTCCCATTTTTGCTATAACTCTATCTCTATACCATTTATCTATCTGTCTATTAATCTAATCGATTTGTCTATTTTTTTTGTAGAGACAGGGTCTTGCTTTGTTGCCCAGGCTGGTCTTGAACTCAAGTGATCCTCCTGCCTTGGCCTCCCAAAGTACTGGCATTGTACATGTGAGCCATCATGCCCAGCCTCTATATTTTTTTGAGACAGGGTGTCGGTCTGCCATCCAGGCTGGAGTGCAGTGGCGTGATCATAGCTCACTGTAACCTTACTCCTGGGCTCAAGCAGTCCTCCTACCTCAGGCTCCCAAGTAGCTATAACAATGGGCATCTGCCAGCATGCTGGGCTAAGTTTTTCTTTACTTTTTGTAGAGATGGGGGTCTTTCTGTGTTGCCCAGGATTGTCTTGAACAGCTGGCCTCAAGTGATCCTCCTCAGCCTCCCAAAGTGCCGGGATTACAGGCTTGAGCCGTGATACTTGGCCTGTACCATACCCGTATCTATAGCAAATTGATTGGGGTTTGTCAAATCTGGGATTGGTTAAAGACTTAACTTACAACTTTTTTTTGTTGTTGTTGTTAACTTATAACTTTTTTGTTGTTGTTCGAGACGGAGTCTCACTCTGTTGCTCAGGCTGGAGTGCAGTGGGATGATCTCCGTTCACTGCAACCTCCACCTCCCAGGTTCAAGTAATTTTCCTGCTTCGGTCTCTTGAGTAGCTGGACCTACAGGTACGTGCCACCATGCCTGGCTGATTTTTGTATTTTTGTAGAGACAGGGTTTTACAGTACAGACAGGACTTCTACAAGGTTTTACAGTACAGACAAGGTTTTACCATGTTGGCCAGGCTGGTCTTGAATGCCTGACTTCAGATGATCCACCTGCCTTGGCTTCCCAAAGTGCTGGGATTACAGGTATGAACCACTGCGCCTGGCCTTGTACCCTAACTTCTAAGCATTAAACCTTCCAGATGACTCCACATTCTCTTACTCTCAAAATCTTTTGAAGACAGCTTTATTCTATAGACAAGAAATTTGGATCTATTCTGGGTACTTATAAAGAATCTGAATGTCTGCAAAATTTTTTCTAATTGATGCTATCAGAGTTTATAAGGTTCATTGATATCAAAATTATATCCTGATCTACATTCTTGACAAGATTTCCTTAAAGGTTATTCTACTTGCTTTAATTTTTTTTTCCATTGGAGGGAAAAGTTCTAAATACCAAACATTTTTTCTCTCTTAAAAAGAGACAAGGGTCTCACTATGTTGCCAGGCTGGCCTCGAACTCCTGGCCTCAAGTGATCCTCCCATGTTGGCCTCCTGAGTAGTTGGTACTACAGGTACATGCTGCTGTGCCTGGCCCAAATGCAAAATATTTTAACACAGAATAAATAAAAATGGATGGATGTTGTGGCTCATGCCTCTAATCCCAGTACTTTGGGAGGCTGAGGCAGGTGGCTCACCAGAGGTGAGGAGTTTAAGACCAGCCTGGCTAACATGGTGAAATCCTGTCTGTACTGAAAATACAAAAATTAGCTGGGTGTGGCAGTGCACAACTATAGTCCCAGCTATTCAGGAGGCTGAGGCAGGAGAATTAGTTGAATCTGGGATGCAGAGTTTGCAGTGAGCCAAGATCATATCACTGCACTCTAGCCTGGGTGACAGAGTAAGAGACTCCATCTCAAAAAAAAATGGATTCAATTCTAATGTAATATCATGCTTTCATAAATATCCTCCACGCAACTATTAACAAAGTACAGTACAAACATCTGACACTTTTTTAAATAGTCTTGCTAAGATTGTGTGCTTGTGTCTTGTAACTTTGTATTATTATTTTTTTAAATTTTCAGGGGTGACAACCAGTTTTGTAGTCAAAAAGCAGCCATCTATTCATTGAATTTTACAGCAAACCCACCTCAAAGGGTATTTAAACTTGTTGACCAGATTAATCCATCTATTTTCTGCATTCATATCACAAACTGTAAGTATTTGACATTGATGTGAAACTCTGGATAGTTTTTCTCAAAGTTATGGAAAAATGTCTCAGATTTATTGTATTATTATTATTTTTTGAGATGGAGTCTTGCTCTGTCACCCAGGCTGGAGTGCAGTGGTGCCATCTTGGCTCACTGCAACCTCCACCTCCCGGGTTCAAGCAATTCTTCTGTCTCAGCTGCCTGAGTAGCTGGGATTACAGGTGTGTGCCACCACGCCCAGCTGATTTTTGTGTTTAGTAGAGATGGGGTTTCACCATGTTGGCCAGGCTGGTCTCAAACTCCTGACCTCAGGTGATCCGCCCACCTCAGCCTCACAAAGTGCTGCAATTATAGGCGTGAGCCACCGTGCCGGGCCCTATTTTATTCTTGTTTCTTTTCTTTTCTTTTTTTTTTTTGAGACAGTCTCACTCTGTTGCCCAGGCTGCAGTGCAGCGGCATGGATCTAGGCTCACTGCAACCTCTGCTTCCTGAGTTCAAGTGGTTCTCCTGCCTCAGCCTCCCGAGTAGCTGGGATTACAGGCACCCACCAACACACTTAGCTAATTTTTGTATTTTTAGTAGAGACAGGGTTTCACCGTGTTGGCCTGGCTGGTCTCAAACTCCTTACCTTAAGTGATCCTCCTGCCTCGGCCTGGCCTCCCAAAGTGCTGAGATTATAGGCATGAGCTGCCTCGCCCAGCCCTCAGATTTAAAACAATTATTCTGTGTTTTGGTATATGTATAGTGTGTATCTTTAGAGACCATTTCACAGGTTACAGGAAGTAACTTTATAGACCTGTGGGCATGCACATTTTCTTTAAAAGTAACTATGCTTGTGTAGTTGTCTTTTGAAACCTTATACTTATCTCAAAGGTGTTTATAATATGCAGACATATATAGGAATCTAGGTTTCTGTATATACATGTGTTTTTTTAACTTTATTTCCTCCTGGTTTAATGGTTGAAAATCAGGTTCAGCTTTGAACATTACCTGTGGTTTCTATTTCCTTTTTCTCTTCTATTTTTACTAAGAATATTTGCATGAAAACAGGATCTTTATTTTTATCCGAGCATTTAGCTCAAATATATGTCTTGATCCAAAGTACACGTACGTGTAATATGTTACCACGATATCAAAGATCAGAGACATGCTTATGCTTTTATTTGTCAATCAAACTCTGTCATATTTTCAGAATATCTTTATAGATTTTGGTTTTGTTCTCTCGTGATTGAAAACAGGCTCTGTGCTCTGTATGATTCGTGATCTGAAGTGATAACCGGCCAGTGACTGTCAGGTTCTCTGCCGTAACACCAGTCCCGTGAACATGCCAGCCTCTCTCTTCTGTACACAGCACATTTTGCTTCTGGGATTTCATGGTGGCTGTGTGAGAGTAGAAACTGGATTCTTTCATTCCCATGGCCATCCGGAGAGAGCTTCTCCTGACAGGTTGATACAACAGACTCATCAGTCCAGAGACTGGAGAAATAGACAGATTATTAATGGCTTCTGATATGCCGTTTACTTGTAGGTGCTAGAAACTGTTACTTCCCCATTATTAGAAGAAACAGGCTGAGTCTGGAGGTCCTGTTTATGTAATAAGCTTAAAAAATGCTGGGAGAAGTGAATATGGAAAAAGGCACTTTTTTTTTTTTTTTGAGATGGATTCTCACTATGTCGCCCAGGCTGGAGTGCATTAATATCATATCAGCTCACTGCCACCACTGCCTCCTAGGTTCCAGCAAATTTCCAGCCTCAGCTGCCCGAGTAGCTGAAATGACAGGTGTGTGCCACCATGCCCAGCTGATTTTTGTATTTTTAGTAGAGATGGGGTTTCACCATGGTGGCCAGCCTGGTCTTGAACTCCTGACCTCAGGTGATCTGCCTGCCTCGGCCTCCCAGAGTGCTGGGATTATAGGTGTGAGCCACCGCACCCAGCCAAGATACTTCTTTTTTTTTTTTTTTTTTTACATCAACCTTAATGCTACTAAAAACTGTTTCCAAAACCTATATATAGGTCATATATATTACACATATATTTTATACTGATTTAAAATACTGTTTTTTTTTTTTAAAAAAACAGATAAACCTGCATTATCCTTTATTAATCCAGAAGTGCCTGATGAAAACAGTTTTGATACATTTATGAGAACAGCTGATGGTTTTACATTGAATGCTGAATCAGATATTTCTTTCACAACCAAACTGGATGTTCCTTCTACTGCTAAATATGAGGTGAGCCTGAACTTGATTGATTCTCTTCATCCCATCGCAAATATCTTGTCCTTGTAAGTTAATTTCCAAGGTTACCAGCAAAACTGGCTTCTCTGAGACAGAGTTGATATTATAGACTAAAAAACTTAATGTTCATGCCTGCAAATCAAAGATCATGAAAATTAAATCTGAATATTTGAATTCTGAATAGAGGATTTAAGGATTTAAACTTGTATTTTTGTCTCTTCAGAGTTCTTTGTTCACCTCAACCTTAAAAGATATAGCAAAATGCTTGAGGCCCGTTGCTGAGATATTGGAGTAGATTAGTTGGATGCCTGTTCATCTTCTCAAAATTGTATTTAGTTTTACAGATTTTGGAAGATGTTGCTGTTTTATGTCTGTTCAGTAGTACATCTTTAAATGCAACACATATTAACTTTGAATGAACCTTAACCTTTTTGGAAGCATCTTTTTTTAAAAGCAAAATATAAAAGCAACATGTACTAATTCTAAAAGTTCAAAGTATAGAGGCATATAAGTAAAAGTTGAAAGATCCCTGTATCCATTAAAATTCATACTGCAAGTCACTTTGAAAAGATTGGTACGTATTCTTCCTGATTTTTAAATATGTCTATTATGACATATATATGGTGTTGTATAGAAGTAGGATTTATAGCTATCCACATTGTTCTAGAAAATTCCTTTTTCAGTGATAAATCATGCATATCTTCCCATGACAATGTAAAAGTTACCATTGAGCATTTTCCATGTGCCAGGCACTGTGAAGAGCTTTTCAGGCATTACTTCATGCACCCCCTGGGAGGAATGCACTATTGTCTCCATTTACCTGATGAGAAAAACTTAAGCACAGGAAAGTAACTTGTCAGAACTAGTGATAGAGCTGCATTTTTTTTTTTTTGAGACAGAGTCTTGCTCTGTCGCCCAGGCTGGAGTGCAGTGGCATGATCTTGGCTCACTGCAGCCTCTATGCTTCAGGTTCAAACGGTTCTCCCATCTCAGCCTCCCAAGTAGCTGGGATTGCAGGCACTCGCCATCAAGCCCAGCTAATTTTTGTATTTTTTGTAGAGATGAGGTTTCACCATATTGGCCAAGCTGGTCTTGAACTCCTCACCTCAGGTGATCTGCTGGCCTCGGCCTCCCAAAGTGCTGGGATTACAGGTGTGAGCCACCTTGTCTGGAGTTGCAGTTACAAAATATTTTTGGCTGGGCTCGGTGGCTGATGCCTGTAATCCCAACACTTTGGGAGGCTGAAGTGGGCAGATCACTTGAGGTCACAAGTTCCACACCAGCCTCCGCAATATAGTGTAACCCTGTGTCTACTAAAAATACAAAAATTAGCTGGGTGTGGTGACACATGCCTGTAGTCCCAACTACTTGGGAGGCTGTGCAAGAGGATTGCCTGAACCTAGGAAGCAGAGGTTGCAGTGAGCCGAGATTGTGCCACTGCATTCCAGCCTGGGCAACAGAGCGAGACTCCATTTCAAAAAACAACAACAAACAAACAGAATGTTCTTTTTCTTTGTATGTATCTGAGCTGTTCCAGTCTTAACAGACATGTTTTCAGTTTTTGCCATTATAATCCACAATGAACATTTTCATATATACATATATTTTTGTACACTTCTCTGATTAAATGCTTAGGATATATTCCTGTGAATGAGTTAGTTTGGTAAAAATGAATGGAAAACTTAAGTATTGATACCAGATTGCCCTCCAGAAAAATTGCAGTGCTTTACACTCTCAGCTCCAGTGAGTGGAAGGACTTGTTTCTCATACTCCTGCAGGCACTAAAGCATTTGGATAAACTTTCAAATTTGAGAAAATTGGCTATAAGCCTAATAGATATCAATTTTAGTTTTGAAGATTGGGAAATAATTTTGTGGAGTTTGGTTTTGGGTAAGAAGGCATTCTTTCATAAAAATTGATTTATAAAAAAATGATTTTTATGATTTTAATGTATACTATGTTATTTAAATAATTAATGCTAGTGAAAAATAATTCTCTTACCCCTGTGTCCAGTCACCTGGTGCCTGTCTGCAGAGGCAAACCCTTATGTCAGTGTCTCATGCACCCTTCCAGAGGAATTCCATGACTGAGAAGCCTGCAAATACAGTAACATGCACGCAGAGAAACACACATCCTTTTAAAAATGGTGAACACAGCTAGATGTGAACTTCTTGTGGGCAAGGACCACATCTGTTTTTTGCTTATCACTGTGTCCCTGATGTCTGCAGTGCTGCTTGGCACACTGTAGATGCCCAACAGTGTTGAATGAATGCCTAATTATGCCATAATGATTGTTGGTTGTGTTTGCAGTATGGAGTTCCTCTGCAGACTTCAGATTCGTTTCTGAGATTTCCTTCGTCCCTGACGTCATCTCTGTGCACTGATAATAACCCTGCAGGTAAGAAAGTGGCCATTCTTCTTTCCTTAAACATTTGCTGTTACTAGGTTGGTGCAAAAGTAGTTGTGGTTTTGGTCATTAAAAGTAATGACCAAAACTGAAATTATTTTTGCACCAACTTAATACTTTACATTTGTGGTAGTCAAACAGGCCTCGGAACTAGAAACAGAATCTTTGGATTAAAAGAGGCCTCAAAGGTCATGTAGTTCAGTTTCCCACCCAGGGCCAGTCTTTTCTACCACATGCAGTCACTTCTTGAGCACTTGTGATGGGGAACTCACTACCAGAAAACAGCTTATTCAATTGTTTAACACTTCCAGTTGTTGGAAGGTTCTAAAGTGTATCAAGAGCTAACAATTATTAAGCACTTATTGTGTGCTGGGTATTGTGTTAAGTGCTTGCATTTGTTTTCCCTTAAAGCCTCACTATAATCCCTTGAGGCCAGGTTAGTGTCTCTATTTTTTTAGATCAAGAAACAGATGTGTAGATTCTTGTTTAGGTTCACCCACACGGTGGTGGAGTGGGGATGGACCCCATGCAGTTGGCCTGCAGCCTGTGCTCCCATATGCTCCTCTCTGTTCAGGAGCCTCCAGTAGTTTGCAGAATGGCCCCCTAGGCAGTGGAAGGCAGCAGGCTTGGCTCTCCTATCCCCAAGGGGCCTCACTATGAAGAAGCTAAGTAATGGACAATAGGAGAATGTATTCTGCTGAGAAGACAATCTTGCACACACCAAAACAGTGTACATTAAACCCAAACCAAAGTCTGGATGAAGCAGCTAATGCCTATAATCCCAGAACTTTGGGAGGCTGAGGTGGGCGGATTGCTTCAGACGAGAAGTTTGAGCCTGGGCAACATAGCGAAACCCTGTCTTTATAAAAAATATAAAAATTAGCTAGACATGGTGGTGCACATCTGTAGTCCCAGCTACTCAGGAGGCTGAGGTAGGAGGATTGCTTGAGCCAGGGAGGTGAAGGTTGCAGTTGTGCCACTGCACTCCATCCTGGGTGACAGAACAAGACCCTGTCTCAAAAAGGAAAAAAAAAAACAAAACAAAACCAAAGACAACCCCCATCCCCGGCAAAACCAAAAAACAAAACCAAACTGAGATACTATTTTCTCCTGTCAGATTGGCAAAGCTCAAAAAACCTGAAACTGTGGGGAAATAGGCATTCACCTACATAGCTGGTAAGACTATAAATTGGTACAACCTTGGTGAAGGGCAGCTTAGCAATTTGTATCCAAATTACGAATGAATGTGCTTTTCAACCCAGCTGTTCTATTTCTAGGAGTTGATACTACAGAAATTCTGGCCCACATGCGAAATAATAGATTGCTGTATTGTTAGTGATAGCAAAGATGGAGACAACTTAAATGTTCATTAATAGGGAACTGGTACAATAATTATGCCACATCTATAATATACTAATTATCCCCAAGAAAGGGGGAGCTGCTTCAAGTAGCAACAGGCCAATCTCGGCCGGGCGCAGTGGCTCACGCCTGTAATCCAAGCACTTTGGAGGCCAAGGCGGGCGGATCACCTGAGGTTGGGAGTCAAGACCAGCCTGACCAATGGTGAAACCCCGTCTTAAAAAAAAAAAAAAAAAAAAAAGGCCAATCTCCAAGATACATTGTTCAGTGAACAAAATGAGGGGCAGAATAGTGTATATATTGTACATTTGTTTCCAAAAGGGGAAAGAAACAATGATTCAAATGTATGATTTTTTTACATATATATTTGCTTTTATTTGCATAGAATATTTCCAGAAAGATACACAAGAAGCTTCATGCCAGCTGCCTCTGGAGAAGGGATCTGGTGGTAGCTGGAGGGCAGGACAGGGATTGGACGGGGACTTTATTCATTATCTTTTTGTGCTTTTTGAAATTTGAATCTCATGAATGTATTACCTATTTGAAATATAATTTAAAACCCTGTTTAAAACATTGTAGGCCAGGCACAGTTGTTCACGCCTGTAATTCCAGCACTCTGGGAGGCCAGGGCGAGCAGATCACCTGAGGTTAGGAGTTCGAGACCAGCCTGGGCAACATGGTGAAACCCTGTCTCTTCCAAAAACACAAAAATTAGCCAGGCATGGTGGTGCGCGCCTGTAATCCCAGCTACTTGGGAGGTTGAGGCAGAAGAAT